>JACEIK010003551.1:0-18515 GCA_018107945.1 Datura stramonium | reverse complement strand
CATAAAATTATTCAAATATTTGATAAAAAATACCATACTCGAGGCAGGATCGCTTCGGTGGAACCGCAGGAACTTTTACGGTTTAGAGGTCAATTTACAAGTTTGTGTAACTCAGACCATGACAAAGCCTAAACTCACCCCTCAACACCCTAACAACGCCTTTCTCATGGCTAATACGGGCTAACAGGGGCTACCGTGCAAAGCACAGGCTTTATCATTACCAGAGTTACAGTAACTCTACCTCAAACTCGACCTCGAAATCACCGGAACGAAACTTTTCTCAATGAAGAAATCATTTCCATATTACAGATGTCTAGTATGTTATTAGTCCAACACAGGTGTTTAGCCTTTCATTTAGACTAACAGAATATAAAAAAGTTTATAAAAATTATTCAGAATGAGTAGAAATTTTACCTTGATTGAGGACTTCCAATAACAAGCTTATACTTGATTGAGGACTTCCAATAACAAGCTTATACTAGAAAATTAAACTTTTATTTTAGAAGATAAAAGATTTACAAAAGATGAGAGAATATAGAGCAAGGTTGGCTAAAGCCTACCTCCTACTAAAAAAATGATCCTTATATAGACGGATCAAGGAGAAAGACCAAAATAAAATATGTCATTGCTTACATCATATTTAAATTATTTGACCGATATGGGGTACCAACACGTTTACAGATTTTTCCAACTTTACAAAAGTTGATTGTCTTCTTCTTCATTTATTCTTTTACTCTTTCATCTGTCCTCATTTTGATGTGGAAGATTCTTCCGCTTGATTTTTGAATTGTTGGAGAAATGATTCTATGTCCATTTCATCAGTGCTATGAACACTCTGAGATTCGCCTGCGAAACAGTTTTCTTCTTCTTCATTTGAAGAAGTGGCTATGGACATATTATTTGGAAATTCCATTCCTAGATTTCTTGCCAAGTCCTCTTTTAACTCTTGCATATATGAAGCAATCAGTTTTGTTTTGGATATTGCTCCCTTTTTCATTTTTAACTTTCGTGAATTTTTTTTAAAGGGGCTCATTTCCTCCTTCTCTGCTATAATCTGAGATTGTTTTCTTCCTGCTTCGACGGATTTTTTAATAGAGTCTATTATCTCTTGTTCAGGAATTTTTTCCTTCTGCATCTTTATGGAGTAATTTACTCCAGAATTTTGTATAAAAATTCTTTTTAAGCATGGGAATCCCTCTCCAGTGTTTTGAACTTCAATTGTCCATTTCATGATCCAAGGAATCAAAAATTCAATGAAGAAATACATTGAGGATATTCCCTCAAAATATATGTCTTATTGTTGTAACTTTATTAATTTAGGTGAAACATCCACTCATTCAGCATATAAACTTTTAAACTCATCGGGTAAAATGTTGACACTTGGACCATACAAAGTCCACCATTTCCCAAACCAAGTAGGTATCAAATATTTGAAATTATTTGAGCAAATTTTTATGAACCATGAATGTTTTTTATTAGCATTCTCATATAACAGAGCTTTATTAAAGCCATCAATATAATCCCAGTAGTTGAACTTTACCTATACTTGTTGCTTTGGGTGNTTGGGTGAGTATATTCTTTGTCTCTCATTGTACTGATGCCCCATTCTTCTGGGGTAACAACCTTTTTTATAATAAATTTTGAAAAGTTATAAACTTTTCTAGTATTGGCGGGGTAAAAATGTTATAATTCCACAGACCCCATGGCTGAGAGTATGTTCTCATAGTGCATACGATATTTGTATGTAGGGACAGCATATGATGTTGTGTCATAATACCTCTGCATTATTTGCCAAGGGTCATCCTTTCATTGCAGATCCCTTGGTTTTATGAGGAATATTACCTCAATTTTTTCATTTTTATCATATGTTTCTGCAGCTTCACTAGCCTCTTCATTTGTTACTGCAGAATATGAAGGCGGAGCATTCTCCTGTGGTTGCTGAGATTGTATAAAATTCAAAAATTATTGATATAATGGGTTATTTGCATTTATTCCTGATATTCCAGTTGAAGTGCTTGCTCCATTAGAGGTGGTTACAATATTTGCAGCTATTAACCTTTGATTTTCAATTTGGGCTAGAATATTATCTCGGCTCATTTGAGTACCTCCTCGTCCTCTTCCTCTTCCTTTATTAGAGGAAGGAAAACCACCTTGTGACCGCATAATCTGTTATCAAGGAACAAAGAAGCTTATTAGCTAATATATTCTCTAGTGAGAAAATCAGGCAGACTATTGTCTGTACCCTTCTTATATTGTATTTCAAAATCGAAAGGGGCTAATAAAGCTTGCCACCTTGCAAACATCTGTTTAGAAACATTATGTTTAACATCTTTATTAAAGATAAACTTTGCAGCTTGGCAATCAGTTTTTATAAAAAACTTTTGATTGTATAAATCACCTTGGAATTTCAACACGCATTTAACTATAGCTAATATATCTTTAGCTACAGTAGCATAATTTTTTTGACTATTAGTTCATTTTTCAGAATAGAATTGAACAAGATATTCTTCTTTCATATTTGGGGACATTTGTTTTAAAATCCCTCCATAGACAATATCCGAAGCATCTGTCTCCACAATTTTTTTCCAATTTGGGTTTGCTAGAGTGAGACAGGGTAGGTTATTAACCTTAGCTTTTATATTTTGGACTGCTCTTGTATGATTTTCAGTCCAGAATTTAGGATTTTTCTTAAGCCTATCATATAATATCGCAGTATCATTGACTAAATTCTTTATAAAAGGAGAGATATAATTCAAACTTCCCAAGAATCTTTGAAGCTGAGTTTTATTAGTGATTGCATCAAGGAATTTAGATGCAAATTCAATGCTTCTATTAATAGGAATAATTTTTCCCTTTTCAACATTATGACCCAAAAATCTAATATTTATCTGAAAAATATGCATTTTTGGTTTAGATATTATCAAATCATTTTGAACAATAATTTTATTGAATAAATCAAGATGTTTAAAATGCATTTCTAATGATCTAGAAAATACTAAAATATCATCTATATAAACAATGGCAAAGTTGCTATAAGGGTTAAAAATATCATTCATGATTTTTTGAAATTCTGATGGGGCATTCTTCAAATCAAATGGCATACATTCCATTCATATTGTCCCATCGGTACATTAAAAGCAGTTTTATAACGATCTTTTTCAGCAATTTATATTTGCCAGTATCCTGACTTTATATCAAATTTTGAAAAAATAATTGCATCATGTAGTTTATCCAATAATTTTTTTTATTAGGAATTGAATATCTGATCCATTTTAAAACTTTATTTAGGGGTTTATAATTAATTACCAATCTTGGTACACCCCTCTCTTGTTCTGCTGGTTTATTGACATAAAAGGCAGTATAGGACCATTGAGACTTTGAGGGTCTTATTAAACCCTTCTGTAGCAGAATATCAATTTCTTTTTTACACAAATCTAGATATTCTGAATTCATTTGACAAGGTCTTGCTTTAGTGGGAATATTATCCTCAGAGAAATTGTCCTCATGGAATACTTACAATATGCTTTTTCCTCTCCCAAAATGTATTTGGGTGCTCTCCACAAATTTGGAGAGAAAACTGGTTTCTCAAAATCTCAATCTTTTCTTTTGTTTTCGAATTTTGAAGGGTTTCTTCTATTGTGATACTGCAAATCTCATTTTAAAAAAAATTAATTTGCTTTATTTTAAAAGAAATCATATCCTTAATATTATTAACATATTTTAAAAAAGGTTGTGAAATAAAATCAATTCTAATTTCTTTTTTCTCAAAAGTACCGGTTATTCCGGTTTCATCCCATCTGGTAATTGGATAGATATGCCAGAAAAAAGGCATACCTAATATTACCTCATTTGAGATATTTTTAACAAGCACAAAAGACTCAGGTATACAAATATTATTTGTACAAATATATGTTTTGGGTAGTTTGTAATTAATACCCATCTTTTGTCCACTAGCATTGCGGAAACTGTGAGTAGTTTTATGAAAATATTTAGAAGGTATTAGTCCTTGTATACAATTTAAATCTGTTCTACTATCAATTAAAGCAGTAAACTCTTTTTTTAAATTGTAATCAATAAAAACAGTTATTTTTGCAATGGATTATGAGTTGTAATTAGCTCAATTATTTCTAAGAAAGATTCTTTTTCAGCTGTAGGAATTTTTGAAAAATCATTTGAAGTAATTGGAAAGTTTTCAATTAAAACTTATTTTTTAGAGCGTTTATGAACTTGTTGTGCTTCTATTAAAGCAATTCTTTCATCGAGAGCCAGATTCTGGCTTTTTAGAGAAGAAATCTCTTTTTTGAGATTTTCAATCTCTTCCTCTAAATCTTGAATGGTAGTAGGTGTATTAACCTTTTGGGACTTTTCTTTTAGCTGTCTGATTACTTCTCTCATGGTATAACCTTTATTTTGTGAAATAATTTCCTTTGGAGTATTACTCATACAGGCTTGGGTATTACCAAACTTATCAATAATCTGGGATCTTAATTCTGGATCACTAATTTCTTTAAGGATTTCTATCAAATTGTCATTGGTCAGGACATTTATATTTAGGTCTTTAAACTAAGAATATAATTGATAAAATTCATCTTCCTTGTCTTTATTTTCACAAGGTTGTCCAACTTGGCAAGGCCAACATTCTTCTTCTGATGAACTTATATAATCTTCATCATGGAGAACACTTAAATCATTACTTGTTGACGACTCAATATCTGAATGTTCATCCCCAGAATTTTCTGATGAGGAATTTAATAAAATCTTGCATAAAGAATCTTTGATATTATCTTCTAGGTCAAGACTCTTAATCTTGTCTTTGATTTTGCAGTCTTTTGCATAGTGCCCAATTCTTCCACATTTATAACAAACATATGGTTTCTTATTTTTTCAAAAGTTTGACTCCTTATAATTCTTTTTTCTCTTTTCACGTTTCTCCAATCGTCTTTCTTTTCTTCCTGGTCTATAAGACTTTTTCCTATACTTTTCTTCCTTTTCTTTGCTTCCCTTTTGTCTATAAGACCTTTTGAAAATTCCTGGCATATCAATTGCGAATTGTTCACAAAATTCACCCAATTGAAAATTTTCATTAAGATGATATCTTTTCACCTGTTGGTTCAACCTTATCTCACTGCAAAGAGATAATCTTTCTTGAGTACAAACACTTATTAATTTTCCATACGTATAAGCCTCATAATTTATGCTGACTCCATCTCCCCTAAGGGCTTTCCTAACCCTTTCTGCAAATAAGGTAAGGAGTCCATCTATAAACTTAGATTTCCAATGAGGATTATTACACTCAGGGAGTTCCATTACTCTTGACAAAAATACATCCTTATACCATCTGAAAGATGTTAAGGTTTTACACCTTAGGTTTTGGAGCATAGTCCTAATGGTCTCGCTATTATCTGACCACCTTCCAGAAAAATGTTCTATAATAGTAAGGATCAAAGAATACACTATATTTGGTTCGGTTGTATCTCCTTCTCTTTTAACTGCATTTATAATCGTCATTCTCTGGGTTTCAGTAAGATAATTATCCCACCAACCTTTAAGTTGACTTGTAAATCCTGCTATAATCATATTAGCAGTCTTACTTTCAGTATTACCATTCGCTTTGCAGACAATACTGAACATTAATATCATATGCATCAATGTATAAATTTGTCTGTCAGTATAACCATCAATATTCCATTCATATATCTGCAACTTGGGATTCTAGACAAAGTGTTTTTTTTTATATAGGCCTTTGTATAGGATAGGATTTTCATTCCTCCCGCCAAAGCTAGAAAAGAAAGGAGCCATTTCCACTATAACTGTTAGAGATGTATGTTTCTTGTTCTTCTAATAAAACATCCTAAGGAGTCGGTCTAGGATAATAGTACATCCTTTGTACTGGCTTCCTAGCATGCTTTTCTGAGATTTTATTAATCTCATCCTTTGGAATATCATTCCATTTGTTATTAGNATTTAGAACCTACCAACCAAACATTGTATAAAATTAATACATGAATAACTTTTATCTTATTTAGAAACCAAACATGGTATAAAATTAATACATGAATAACTTAGTTACTCATGTATTAGTTTGGGTCTTATCCAGTAACCAAACGGCCCCTTAGTTCTTTTATGCACAAACATTCCTTTTAAATATCCAAGCACTACATCATTTAATAAAATAATGTAATTACCCACACAAGCAGTTAAAACACAATTCATAAGCTCTTTAAACAATAGAGGGTCTCATTAGCTAGACCAAAAGCATATGAATACCAAACAAACATACCATATTTACTGTTTCTAAACAACTTAACCTCACCATTGGATATACCATAGTCAAGTTATGGATCAAAAGCATTTCTTTTGAGAAGTGTCTTGGATTGAACCTGTTAAAAAGGATCTTCAGAACAAGATAAAAGATACTATGAAGTTATCAACTTGTGAGCACTTCTCCTTCTCTATACTTGGACTGTTATATTCTTCATTTAGCTCAATATTTTCAACATTTATGGCTTCAAATATTTCATGTGGCTCATTGCCTTCATTGGCAACTTCTTCAGTGATGTTTTCAAACCATAAGGGATTAGAGAATACTTTAACGTCTTCTCCAATTTCTTCTCACAATGAGTTATTGTACGCTTTAAACTTTGGCCAATATTAGTTTCTTCTTCAAATACGTACTATCATCCTCTTCATAAGGCTCTTTCTTAAATTTCTGCATGGATTGAGAAGTGATACTAAAACAAGAAAGATTTAACAAATTAGTATGTGAACAAGATTCATTCTCTCTCAAATTCTCTTGGATTATTCACACAAGTTACTTGCATCTCTCTTTCATCACATTGTTATAGATTGCTCTAATAAGAAGAATAATTTAAAAGAGAAGGATCACTCCCAATTTGAGTTATATCTTCACTTAAAACTTTGGCTTCATGAATTTGTGGTACAAGTTTAGTTTAAGTTGAAACAAATATATCATCAATAAGGTCATACCACATGAGATAGTAAAATTTGTCTTCAACTTGCAATTGTTTCCATAAATCATTGGCTTTTACACTTTCTAAATCCTCTTTAAAACTGAATTTTCTTACTTCATGTAATTGTTGTTCCAACTCTTCATTGATTTCTTCTTCATTGACCTGCACATATTGAACAGAAACACTAGAAAAAGAATGAGTTAATTGGTTAGAGCTTGAACAAGAATCTCTTACACTTATGCACTCTATTCTTTTAAAGTCTTCTTTTTTTCATCACTCAAATGCACTGGTTCACTCTCTATTTTACCTCTCAAACTCACATCACTCGATTCTGTCTACTCATTCTTATTTTTTGGCAACTCACTCTTTTCATTCATCACTTCCTCTCTTTTTTTTCCTCTTGAGTTGTCAAGTTGTTCACCCTTACTTCTCTCTTTCTTTTATCTCTCATACTTACTTTTGTTTGGTGCGGAGAAGTTTGTTAATGCACTAGCTCCCATGCGCTTGCCAAAAATCCCTCTTTTATCCCTTGGAGGATTCTAAGGTAAACTCAAATTTTAGGGTTCTCAAATCTGTTGTTGTTTCCCCTCTTGTGTTCTTTTTCCTTTTCAAATACCTCCACTGGTCTTTTCATCCTTGATTGATCTTCATGAATCTCCATAGGTTCCAAAGAAACAAGGGCAATCTTTTTTCCATCATCTTTCACCAAGAAATATCTATTCTTTTCTAGATCATATGAAGCTTTTCTATAGAGATACCATGACTTTCCCAATAATACATGACATGTGAATAAGGGAATCACATCACACCAAACCTCATCCTTGTATCTTCCAAGATTAAATTGCACAAGCATTCTCTTATCCACCTTCACTCATTTGAAGGTGTAGGGTGAAGCATGCTTAACACAAGATAAACCCATCTTTTTAACAAAATAAGCACTAAGTTGTGACAAATATTTCTATTAATTATAGTAGCACATGAATTAGACAATACTTCCATTCTAGTTTGAAAAATCTTTTTAACTCTAGTAAGCTCATGGCCTCTTCTAGGACTCCTTCCAAACTAGATCTTACTAGAGTACATTTAATAGGACTCACACTTTCAACTCCAACATAAGCAGATTCATCACCATAACTAATCTCATCATGATCAAAAGATTCATCACTATAATATTCATTACAAAGGTTATGGGTTTTACTCAAATCATAAATTTGATGTGATTCATCATAGGCTCGGCCAGTATTTGAGTAATCATAGCCACTACTCTCAACACAAGACTTATAGTACATGTCCCTTCCATCATTCTTTGCATCTGATTCCAAATGATCTCCACTATAATCATCCATTCCTTCATTCCAATTGCTTTCAAAATCTATAGAAGCGTGCTTTAAAAGAAGAGATTGTTAGTAGTGAAGTTGTCGCACATGCACTCCCTCACGTGTATCTTGTAATGGCTGTCAATACTCGTATATCACACAATTAAGCTTTTACTCTCAAATAATCTCACCACTCTTGCCTTTTATCATTCAAAGGATGCTCCTCAAAGTTCTTCCATGAACCAACAACTCAAACACTTCAAGCAAGTTCCAATGTTTGGTTCAAGAATATAATGGAGTTTATGTCAAACAAAGAAAAGGACAGTAAAATTATAACGGACTGGAAACAAAAAGTACACAATGAAATAAAGAGAAAAGCTCACAAAAAAATTCACACGAAATAAAAAAAAATGCGCACAAATCACTAGACTACACTAAGTATGAATAAATACTTATAGTATCTAGCAAGAGAATAATAGAAAACTAAATATAGTGTATAAACACTTTCAAGAACTCATTGAATATGTTCTCGGTGTTCTTGAAAGTATTTATACACTATATTTCGTTTCCTATTATTTTCTTTCTAGATACTTTAAGTATTTGTCTATACTTAGTCATTGGTCTTGTAATGTGGTTTCCACGAAAAAAAAGGTTCAAAGGCTAAACATTGGCTAGCAAAGGAAGATGTTTAAGGAGGTCAATTAGGGTGAAGTGACTAGCAATAGAAAGTCTAAAATCATGTTCTAAGCGCAGCTACATCTAGGATTTTGCCTTGAGTCACACTTAGGGAAAGTTCTAGACAACCATATATGCATGAGAATCATTCAATCAACCTCACTACACAAGGCATCACACTCCAAGGAGTTCACACAATTCCTCAGCACATCCAGACTATGACTTAAAACAATTGAGCATGTGAATCAACAAGCCAAAGAAGGAATGTGCAATGTATGACAAGAGAGTGCTATATTTTTCATTTCAAATGCCCCATTTCTTCCAAATTCATTTTTCCATCCCACATAAAAATTTTGGTGGTACCTCTCCAAAGCAATTTCACTAAGACTCTGGTTGCTGGTCTAGCGAGCCTTCCTAGCCGCCTAGAGTGCAGCCTGCCTACTGAAGACCGTAACATAAGTCGCCTCCCAATCTATCATTGGAAATGGTCGCCCGATTCTACAATGGAAAAAGAAAGAAAATAAATTTCTCCTTGAAAAAGAACCGTGGTATAAAAAAAGCTCAAAGTTTATTCACTAACTACTATTCAAAAAGGAAAAAATTAAACTTGGGTCATGAAATATTTTGCAATTTAAACAAAGACCCAATCATCTGCACTAACAATCAAGAACAATTTTTTTTCATTTCATTCATCCTAAGCCTGACAAAGACTCAACAACCAACAATAATTTCAAAACAACAGCCTGACAAGTGCAAGATCAACATCATTAATAAAAGCCTGATAAAGGCACAAAATCAACAATAATAACCATAAAAGAGATATACTCATCCCACCCCCAACTAAAATAATACATTGTCCCCAATGTATGCATGCAAAGAAAGTGAGGGTAATAACTCCCTGAAGTGGTCACTCATCATCATCATCCTTGGTTGTAGCATTCGTATCATGGCCATCATCTCCTAGATCCTTCTCATCATCCCCTAAGCCCTCAAACAAGTCTTCTATGGGTCCTCGAGCTATAGACAGGGTCAAGCGCACTCATGTTGAGAACCTCCATTGATGTTCGCCTTTCTATTCCCTAACTTCAGGCCGAAGAGATGTGATAGCCCCATTCACAATATCCATGTGAGAGCACAACTTTCTCAATATATCATACATCGATTTCATCTCCTTTTTCATAGTCTTGGAAATCAGAGCAGGGAGACTTTTAGCCAAATTTTTGAGTTGGTTCTCGTGGGACTGTCTCAACGAGCTTGTGGAGGCCATTTGGGCGAGAAGATGTGGGAAGAGGTGAGGCTCTCCTAATAGGTGCTCTCCGGAATCCTGGAACAATGCCTCAGGGTGTGGTATATTGAGATCGGGGGGTAATGGGGGCCTGATTTAAACCATGGGAGATAGATTCCTCGGGGACCTCAAAGGCTTGCATCCGCGTCCCTCTTCCTATTAACAGTGATCACACTAGTAGCGGAGCTGGGGGCCTCATCCGGGAAAAGTGGAACTCCTACTTAAAGAAAAAGCTAAGATATGAGCACAACATAGGGAATTGAAGTTCCAGCTTGCCTCGCCTTTCTTTTTATTTGGATAGCCACTATTTCCCCAAAGTTTATGGGGAATCCTGTCATGATGCATGTGATGAGGATGGCCGCCTACAGATTTACCTGTTGCTCATTCTTCAAAGGCATGATGCAGCCACAAATAAAATCCAGCAATAACTTGGCTTCAAACTTCAAGTCATGCCTAGAGACATCACCAATAGAAGCCTAGAAAGGTGTGTCGACGGCAATAATGGGAGCTATCCAACTAAAGTAATCCTCTTTGTTGGCGATTCAAACTGCGTACTTAGTGACGGAGTCAATCTCATCCTCCCAAAATAAAGAATTGATGGTCGTCGATGTGATGTCAACTTACACACCCCTCACCATAACTGAGGGAAGGAAAGGGAATTCATCAACCTTGCCTTTATGCTTCATTCTGTCTTGCCTAGCCTGGTATGATGCATAGAACTTGAGCACTAGGCTAGTGTAGAAGTCTGGAAGAGGATTGGCAAAGAAATGCCACTGGTGGTCAGTGAATTGCACCGTGATGTTGGGGAAGTCATCCCGCAGCCCCACCAAGTCAAAGCACTTCTCTACGTGATAGAGCGCCTCTCGCAAATAGCATAGTGCCCCTCATGTCGGGCACATAAAATATAATGGCTTCCCTGGTGTTGGTGGGGGTTAGGGACACCTTTGTTTTCCCCATTCCCTTGATTTTAGATGTGATCGAGGCCTTCCCTTTGCTTAGTTGTTTGGATGAAGACATAATCTGCAGAGCCATGTTAGTGCCAAACAACAATATTTCTTTTTGAATTTTGTTCTGATAATGGAAAAGAAAAATCAACATCTATTCTAAGCTAAGGAAAGAAATTGTAAAAATTGGATGGCAAACAAATTGAAGGTTTCAGAAGTTAAGTGTTGGTAGCACCGATGGAACACCGGCAGAACGTAGGTGAAAACCCGTGAGGCGCCGATTAGTCATTGGTCCTTTACAGTAGACTGGGGAAACAGTATTCATCCGATGCCATGTTGGTGTTTCGCCAGTCTTGACTCACGGAGCGCCGGTGAAACGCGAGTCTTAGGAAGTGGCCTGAAGCCTTGTACCTCGAACTAAGCTTCATCCAGCGGTTCGCTGGGCCTGACCAGCGGTTCTCCGGTGAACGTCGTTTAACATATTTCACCCCTAAACTCAGTTAACAAAAAAACTTTCACATTCATGACTCACTCACCCAACACAACAAAAATAAAACTAATAATTATGAAAGACATCACTCTATCTATTATCGGGAAAATCGTGCATTCTAAGAACATGGGGCTACTTAGACTTCACACCCAACTAATATCAATCTCATCAAGAATAAAGAATTTTACCACAAAGGATACCCACATTAATATTCAGCATTTTATCACCACCCCCAACATAACTCACAATATGAATTAATGAGAAAGCATAATGAATGGGTAATGGGTAATGGGGAAACATGAGTGGGGGATAATTTCATATCTATCATGCTCGACTGTAGAATCACATTTATAAATATTAGCACATGAGGTTGGGAAACACATACCAAATGGCGACTTGGAGAAGAAAGAGCAACGAGAGATAGAAGCTTGGTACTGACCAATAGTGGAGTTTCCACAAGAACAATTGCTTTAGCTTAGTAAAAATATGAGTGAAAAGTGATGAAATGAGAGGAATAGGAATGGTGGATTTATAGGAAATGAAGAATGGAGTTGAGAGGTAGGTTTGATAGTGAGAAGATGGGAAGCTGGTTTATTGGGAAGTTAAAAAGTATAGTGGGAGAGATGAAAAGGTGGAGAAAAGGGTTTTTGGAGAGTTGGATTGACCAAATTTCTAAATCCATGGGTTTAGGTAGGTCAACGGATTGATAAATATTTTAAATGAATTGTGTACCTCTACTTGTGCTTCACCGGCAACCACTAGCGTTTCACCGCTTTAACACAGGTGACCATCACCCATTTTAGTTTACTACTCTATGTACGGTGGTTCGCGGGTTGGCACTGCATTTCGCCCGTCTGATCGTCGATTATGCCTCAACTCCCAGGTGTACTGGTTTGAATCGGTGCTCAACCGGTGATTCGCGGATTGACACCGGCATTCTATCGGTGGGTCACCGGTTTCCTCTCTTTTTCTCCAACTTTCTGCCCTTAGCTCATGTTGGAGCCACATTGTGCGCATGTAGACCGGCGTTCGCCGATCAATCATAGTGCCTGCCTTTTTTTAATCTTTTTGGTTGCACATCCACTCAATCCTACAAAATAAAAACATCAAAATATCCAAATTAAAAATATTTGGGCTGCCTCCCAAGAAGCGCCTTAGTTAACGTCATGGCATGATGGATACCTTCTCAATCTTTAACAATCCAGAGGGTCATTCTCCGATTCAATCTCATCATCAAATGGTTCATCATGCTCCACTTCTCCATCAAGCACTGCTATGACCTTACACTCATTTGGGGGCTTGGTAGGCTGGCACACATTGAAAGTGACCTCGTCACCACCTACTCGGAACTTAAGCTCCCCAAGCTCCACATCAATCAAAGATCTTCCCATTGCTAGTAGTGGGTGCCCAAAGATAATTGGCACCTCGATGTCCATCTCACAATCCAACACAACAAAATTAGCCGGGAGTATGAATTTGTCCACCCTCACAAGGACATCAACTAACACTCCAATGGGTTGTTGAATCGACCTATCCACCATTAAAAGCCTCATGGATGTAGGTTTGGGATTGCCCAACCCTAGTTTCTTGAAAATTACTAGAGGCATTAAATTAATACTAGCACCCAGGTTGCAAAGAGCTTTATTGAACATGCACAAACCAATTATGCAAGGAATAGTAAATGCCCCAGGATATTCATGTTTTGGAGCAAGGTTGCTGGACATCACAGCACTACAATGATGGGTCACGTCCTCGATGCTCGTATCCGCCACCTTCTTTTTATTCAAAAGTTCCTTCATAAACTTAGCGCAGCCCGGCATTTGAAGCAAGGCATCGACAAGCGGTATATTAATAGATAACTTGCTGAACATTTCTGTGAACTTGCAAAATTGATTATCCTCCTTTTTCTTGGTCAGTCACTATGGATATAGAGGTGGAACTCATGCTTCATCTTTGTCATTGGGGGCCTTCTTGCGCTCATTCGCCTTCACATCATTCGAGGGAGTCAAATCAACTTCTCCCTCATCCTTCCCTTCTTCATCATCACAAACACTTGGTGTTTTTGGCACCTCTTCCAACTTATCATCATCATTTGCCCTTGGGAAAACAACATCTTTGGGCTTCACGCCTACATCATTCAACATCTTGCCACTCCTAGTCACGATTGCCATATAATGGCCATCTTTTTTTGGATTGGGAATAGTGTCACTAGGGAGTGCACCTTTCATGCAGGGGTTCATTTGTGAAGACAATTGGTTCATTTGTGCGTCAAGGTGCTTGATCGACACCGAGTGGGAACTCACTATTTGGATGAGGTTAGACACCTCCCCATTTAACTCTTTAACCCCACTATTGGTGGATTATACCT
Organism: Datura stramonium; assembly: GCA_018107945.1. Lineage (NCBI taxonomy): Eukaryota > Viridiplantae > Streptophyta > Magnoliopsida > Solanales > Solanaceae > Datura > Datura stramonium. The sequence goes on along the minus strand of JACEIK010003551.1, from coordinate 4,466 downwards.
TCTTTAACACCCAAGATAACACGTCTTCAATCTTCGAGTTGCCCACATAACTCACTCCGAGCTGCCCTTGAGATGCTTTCGCTTTTGGAGGAGGCACATAGTGGTTAGAACTTCGGTGATATTACTCTCTTTCATGATTTTGATCTCTATTCCCCATCAATCATTTCTATCTCCCCATCCTTGATTGTTGCAATTTCTCCAACCTTGTCTTGATTGGCACCATGATACCCAGGGTGAGAACCCCCCACTTGGCCCGCCATGTATTGACACTCCTCATCATATCTCAGTGTTGAAATGTCATCATTAAATTGACTATGTCCTTGGGCACCTACAACATTTACACTCTTTGCACCTGCTCCCATCACATGTTTCATCATCAACTCTAATTGGATCATCATCTTAGTAAGATTTTCATCTCTTGCCTCATCCTTTTTCCTCCTCTCAGCATTCATAAGGTTGGGGACAACACCATTAGAAGATACCTCCACTTCTCTAGTATGTTATTCTTGATTGGTCTTAGTCATTTTGTTAAGAAGTGTCTTGTCCATTCCATAAGGTTGATCCATGATGGATCCCCCCGCCAAATTATTTTCCACAAAATTTTTGATAGAGTCTAATGAATGATAAAAGCTCTAAAGTAGAACCCCATCGGGCAACCCATGGTTTGGGAAAATGGCAACCTTTTTCTTAAACCTCAACCATGCTTCAAGGAGTTGTTCCCCCACAAGTTGTTGGAAATTGGTAATGTCATCCCTTAACTATAGCATCCTCGAGGGAGGGAATGACCTGTCCAAAAATGCTTCCTTGAGCTCATTCCAAGAGGTAATAGGCCTGGGAGGCAACTCCTCCAACCAAGCAGTGGCTTCCCCTATTAGTGAAAATGGGAAGAGCCTCAATCTGATTGACACTTGACTTATATTTTCAATGTTGAAGGGTTGGAAAATCTCAAGGAAGTTACGAAGATGCCTATTTGTGTCTTCACTCAACATTCCTCCAAAGAGCCCCTTCATTTGAAGTAAGTGCAGCATTATACTCATCACATGAAAATTTGCATTCCCTACCGTAGGAGATAGGTGAATGGCACCCGCTACATTGGGCATCATGGGATCATCATCCTCGTGATCCATATGCCCATCCACCGACCCTTCTCCTTCTTGTGAGTGTTGGCTCATATCAAAATCAACCTAGATGGCACTAATCACAAGAGTAAAGTCAAAACAACCAAGATGCAAAAATCAATTCAAAATAACAAACAACTAAAGGCTATCAAATTATATACCCCAGCAACGACACTATTTTTTTATAACATCCAAATTCACTCCTTGCATGGATGGAGTATAAACAGTCGTTGGCAAAATAAATATACCGAACGAGTACCGGACTCGAATCTCACAGGGAATAGTAGTTGATCACGCAAGAGTTGTCTATAAAATTAAAGTAATTTACATCAATGTCTCAAAAACAATAAAGTAAAAATTGGGGGAATCACAACTTGTTAATTAAACTGCAAATTCACACACAAAAACAACGACAAAGCATAATACCAAAGGAGAGAATGCTAGGGTGTGATATTGAAGGTGTATCATCGGATTGGAACTACTAATAGCTCCTAGCATTACTCATAGTATAATAAGTTGTGAACGAGGTGGCACCCGACATTTTTCAACCAATTAGGTGCCTTATGCCTCGGGTTTTCTCAAATTCCAAAGTCTTTTCCACAACAACCATAGAAACTTGGGTAAGAATCAAACTATTATAGTGGGAATGATTGGGAATCATATGCAAAAAATGATGGAAGGGACATGTACTATAATTCTTATGATGAGAGTAGTGGCTATGATGAATCACATCAAATTTGTGATTTGAGTAAAACCCATAACCTTTGTGATGAATATTATAGTGATGAATCTTCTGATTATGATGAGATTAGTTAGGGTGATGAATGTGCTTATGTTGGAGTTAGGAGTGTGAGTTCTATTAAATGTACTCTAGTAAGATCTAGTTTATCTTGCGTTAAGCATGCTTCACCATATACCTTCAAAGAAGTGAAGGTGGACAAGAGAGTGCTAGTGCAATTTAATCTTTGAATACAAGGATGATGTTTGGTGTGATGTGGTTCCCTTATTCACATGTCATGTCTTATTGGGAAGTCCATGATATCTCTATAGAAAAGCTTCATATGATCTAGAAAAGAATAGGTATTCCTTGGTGAAAGATGATGAAAAGAAGATTGCCCTTGTTTCTTTGGCACCTATGGAAATTCAAGGAGATCAATTAAGGGTGAAAAGATCAGTGGAGGAGTTTGAAAAGGAAAAAGAATACAAGAGGGGAAACAACAACAGGTTTGAGAAGTCTAAAATTAGACTTGACCTTAGACGTCCTCCAAGGGATAAAAGAGATATTCTTGGCAAGTGCATGGGAGATAGTGCATTGACAAACTTCTCTGCACCAAATAAAAGTAAGAATGAGAGACAAAAGAAAGAGAGAAGTAAGGGTGAGCAACTTGACAACTCAAAGGAGGAAAAAGGAGAGGAAGTGATAAGTGAAAAGAGTGAGTTGTCAAAAAGTAAGAATGAGTGTACTGAATTGAGTGATGTGAGTTTGAGAGGTAAAATAGAGAGTGAAGCATTTGAGTGATGAAAAAAAGAAGAGATTAAAAGAATAGAGTGCATAAGTGTGAGAGATTCTTGTTCAAGCTCTAATCAATTAACTCATTCTTTTTCTAGTGTTTCTGTTACAAATGTGCAGGTCAATGAAGAAGAAATCAATGAAGAGTTGAAACAACAATTGCGTGAAGTAAGAAAATTCAGTTTTAAAGAGGATTTGGAATATGTAAAAGCTAATGACTTATGGAATCAATTGCAAGTTGAAGACAAGTTTGACCTTGATTATCTCATGTGGTATGGCCTTATTAATAATCTATTTGTTTCAAATGAAACTGAACTTGTGCCACAAATTCACGAGGCCAAAGTTTTAAGTGAAGATATAACTCAATTGGGAGTGATCCTTCCCTTTTTAATTATTCTTCTCATGAGAGCATTCTGTCACAATGTGATGAAATAGAAGTGCAAGATAACTTGTTGTCATGCCCCACCTTGGGAGGTATGACTGCCACCTGGTGCCTTACTGGTCTGAACTAACCTGACTGGACTGGGGCACGTTTGACACTTAATTCAATAAACAAACGGGCTATATCTCGGCTATAAGTACAGCCTCTGGCTGACAAGGCCACTTATAAAAGAAGACAGCTGACCACAACAACGCAATAACAGGGATTCTATGCGGGCCGACAAGGCCACCATGCTGTCTAGTTATAACTGAAAAGTAAATCAGGCATTAAACTACGCTATGGCTGACAAGGCCACCAACTAACAGCTAAACAAGTCCCCACATGGCCAACACAGGAAATAAAGCATACACGGGCCCCACACGGCCAACAACAACTAACCACAGGGAATGTACACCAGTCTACAAGCCTCTAGGAGTGATATAATAGTTAGGAAAATGCCCCGACCTACCCAAAAATTGTACATCAAAAGTAAAAACCTCTACTAACTTTCAACTGCGGAGGGAAGGAGCTGAACAAACTACTAATTTCAGCTGGAGGCTAGGAATGTGTTATATCGCAGGAAAGCCAAGGATCAGACCCGGGAGTCGAACAGGGAAAAATATGGAAAATGTTGCAGCAGTGCGGGATGAGTCATTAGACGACTTGTGCGGAGACCCCACGAGTCGTTAGGTGGCTCGTGCGAAGGCTAGAATGGGATGAGGATCTAAGGTCCACACGGGGGTGGGAACGACTCGTGGTCAGCTACCACGAGTCGTCAGGTCTCCCGTGGGGTGAGATTGAGGGTTTCCTAGGAGGTCTGACCAGTGCACCTAACGGATGGGACCCCACGAGTCGTGGTCTATCCCAACAACTCATGAGGTGGGTCGTGAGCAAGCTAGGGAATTTTTGCTGAGAATGAAGCAATGTACTTGACGGAAGGTGACCATGACTCGTGGTCACTTGTGACGACTCATTGTGTCACCCGTTACGAGCCTAGTCGACCTAGTATCCAGTTTACTTTACGGGAGACCCAACAAGCCGTTGCCCGTCCTGATGAGTCGTCAGGTCACCCGTTAGGGTCACCTGACAGTTATTTCCTGCAACTAAGTAAGGGCCTTCTCATAATTTCCTACGCTCCTAAGACCTAAAGTACGTCGTTTTGAGGTCGGGGCAGGGTCTTTTAAGGGGAAATCATTCATGATAAACCTAATTTGATACATGTAAGAGTAGAGAGGAAAGAGTAAAGGGATTCAAGTGTTCTTCTTCAAGTTCTTCAAGCCTCCATCTAGGGCTTTTAAAGGGAGTTAAGAATCGAGGAGTTCCAGGTATGTGGGGTTTTGAATGGGTGGTTTAGTCCCTACCCATGCCCAATTTCTCCCTAGTTCTATGTTTAAGTTACCAATTCTTGATGGGTCAT
>JACEIK010003550.1:140095-150569 GCA_018107945.1 Datura stramonium | reverse complement strand
AAAGGCGTCATCTTCATGGCCTGCAGACATCATTTCATGGCCTAGGGAATTTATTTTCAGCTTATCATGCTCCTAAGGCGTCATAGTCTAAAGGCGTCATTTTTCATGGCCTGCAGACATCATTTCATGGCCTATGGAATTTATTTTCTGCTTATCATGCTCCTAAGGCGTCATAGTCTAAAGGCGTCATTTTTCATGGCCTGCGGACATCATTTCATGGCCTAAAGAATTTATTTTGCGTATCATGGCCCAAGGCATCATGGTTTAGAGACATCATCCGTTATCTCTAAACAAACCTTCATTGTCTAAAGGGAACTTGCATCATGTTTAAATTTTCGGTATCTGTTTATTTTACGAAGTATTCGATGCACATGCTTTAGCTATTTATGCGAGCATAGAAGGAATATCAAGCTACGAGTGATAACGCTTCCCTACTCTCTTCTTTTGAACAGTATTTCCACCTGCTTATTTTTGTAATTCACTCTAAATCATGTCGATTCGTGCTCCCCATCCTTATCCAAGCCTCGTGTTGTCAACTTTTAAGGATCTCGTTCGTCCCTAAATCCAGAACTACACGCGTCCTGATTCTCGTGAGACCCGAGATATGTAGGCGACTTGATACCAAAGTCTCGGCCACAACATCTTCACAACCCCATCTTCTTTCATCCGGCCCCACCGAANCGTAGTCCAGTCCCTGTGGGATCGATACTTGGCTTACTTGAGCCACTTACTACTTGTTCGACCATGTGCACTTGTGTGTAGTCATCCAGACAGCCGAACAGTATACATCGGACTCCACGTCTAGCTCACGTAGTTACATGTCAGTTATAGACTCTCGCACTAGTCAATTTAGTCTAGTCTCATTCCAGTTCAGATCAGATCAGTATTCCAGACTTAAAACATGCTTGACCATCAGACAGGGTCTATCATACCACCTCAGTTATTCAGTTTAGTAGTTTTATTTGGTCATCGCATGTCTTCTCAGTTAAGCATTTCCTTTTATTTATTCTATTGTGTTATGTTCCTCTCACTTACTCAGTACGATCAAAGTATTGATACATACTTTTATGCTATCATTTTATGATACAACTACAGGATCTCAGTCTCAGCTTCGTTAGCCGATCGCTCATCGAAGACCTCAGCTTTACTAGTTGGTGAGTCCTCCTCCTTCGAGGATGGAGATTTATTTATTTCAGTTACATTTTCATTCCTCCTATGTAGATTTGGATTTAGCTGGGGGCTTGTCCCAGCAACTCATCTGTCATAATGGCTTTTAGACTCAGATTGGTATTTCAGACTTGTAGTGTTGTTTTTATATTTTCAAACACTATGAATGAGCTTTAATTCTCTTATGTATTTATAATTTTTTTAAACTTCCATTGTATGTATTTTTATATTACTCAGAATGCTAGCGTATGATAGACCAGGGGTTGACTTGGAGTCACATGTGACTTCAAGTACCGTGTTTCGTCCAGGGTGTAACTCGGGGCGTGACAAAATATTAGTGTAACTGTACATATTAAATTATTAATTATGAGTTGTAATTTCATTTATAAAAACAACATAAAATTTAATGGAGATACTATAAAAAAATAAAAATAAATATGTTGCCAAAAATTGTGGAGGTTACAACCCCGCAAATTGAAAGATTACATTTTCTTTTAATTAAGAATCTAGGGAGGTTATAGCCCCCACAAAATATAAAGTATTAAAAATTTTAAAATAGATTGCAAAGGTTAAAACTGCTACTGTATAACCTCCACAAATTGATTGTAGTGGTTCTACAAAAGTCCCTGCAAATTAGTTGCGGCAGATGTAATTTATGGGAGTTTTAAAAATCGCGGTGACAATAAATTGCTGGGGGTCAATAACCCCTACAAATTGACAGACTTTTCTGTAGTGCATGCCTAGAAATCATATGCTTGAACAAAGATTCTAAATCTTTATTTCCAGCTAGAATAGTATTGACCATTGAAGAAAGGTGGTCGATTTAAAGAATGACCATCTTGCATTATGAAACCGGAGATTTGATAATTTGCCATTTAGATCTTTTACTCACGTGCGGTTAAGTAACTAGAAGCAAGACCTGCTTTGACACCAATTGATAAACAAGAGGGGGGATAAATTTAGTTTTTCTGAAACTAAAGAAGAAGAATTGACTATAGAATACCTCAAGTCAATTATAATCCTACAGAAGAGTTAGAAGAATAATAAGAAGTAGCAATAATTTAACCAGAAGAAATGAAGACTCAGAGTTTTTATATTGGTTCGAATCACTAGGGTGGTGCCTAGTCCAATTCCCCTGGGTTACATGGCGTTCCTTTAGAGCTTGGTAAAGGTGCATTTACAAGGAGAGTTCTTTAAACAGCTTGTAGAACTGATATGGATTCAGTTCTAAGTATTTTTCGTCACAGACTCTGTCCATGTATCTACCTAATTAACCTTTCTTTTGATCTTACTAGTAACTATTACATATTACTATGATTGAGTAAGCAACAGAAAAGTCAGGATTTATCAAGTGAAGTTGCACACTTTTCTTCTAATTCTTTTCGGCCTTTTGTATTATCTTGAGAGGTTCTTGAGAAGGTAAGGGATCAATTTTTTTGATCTTGATCTGATAGATTTAAAGTATCCCAAGGGATTTTCTCAACCACATTGATTGAAATGTGTGATTGATATCTTTGTGGAGTCTAATCATATCCTTCTTACATGGAAGATCTGATTTTCTTTCATATTTGATGTATCAGCTAATTTTACTTTTCTTCCAATGTATCCTTGGTAGATAACTCTGAGTTGGCGATAGAATCTGATGATATCCTTCGTGTAATGTAGATTTGATTTTTCTTCCAAGGTTTCCTTGATAGATAACTCTGAGTTGGCTTTTTTTTTTTCTAGTAGTTAATATAGTTGACTTTTTGCTTGACAGGTTTTCCTTAATTGCTGAGCTTTTCCTTGAGTGAAGGTGAAATTGATTTGCTTCCAAACTTCTACACTCATTGCAATTTTGCTGAGTTTGTCCTTCCATGGTGTTGAATTGATTTATGATGAATTGCATCTATTCTCTCTGAGTGAGGCTGAACTGTGAGTGTCTTCCGCTTAGTTAATTCCTTGATCGATAGTCTTAACTTCAAGATTCCTACACTAAATAAATTTGATAAGTGTCATCATTAAAATATTTTAAGGAATTAATACTAACAATCGTGTATAATTTATGTTGTACATCAAACTCTCCAATACTCTAACATATTCTGATTGAGACTTGCTTTGACATTTATTCTTCACAAGAGAATAATTTAAATGAATTGGAGTTCTTGCTACTTTAAGGTCCAAATATTTGAAATTTTCAAGTACTATATTAATATAATGAGATTGTGACAATGCTAGACCTTTAGGAATCTTCTGAATTTTAATTTTTAAAATTAGATTGATCATTTCTAAGCCTTTCATATCAAACTTCCTAACAACCATAAACTTTGTAGCATGTATGTCGGCAATATCTTTACTCATTATAACATGTCATCCATACATAATGAAATAATCACTATGCAATTTGGAGTGTTCTTAATTAAATATATTTATCACACTCATTAATCTTAAACTCATTTGACAATATTGTTTGGTCAAATTTTCATTCTATTATTGGGTGTTTGTTTTAGTCTATACAGTACTTAATAAGTCGACACGTATTTTTTTATTTTTTGGAAATCACAAATTCTTCAGGTTGTTCCATATAAATTTTGTCCTCCAGTTCTCCACTCAAGAAGGTTATTTTAATATCCATTTGATGAACTTGAAGACCGTAAACAACGGTCAATATATGTAATCCTCATTACTGGCAAGTACATGTCACAATAATCAAGACCTTCTTGTTGTCTAAATCCTTTGCCAAACCACCTTACTTTATATTTTTCAATAGTGTTATTATCTTTCATTTTCCTTTTGAAAATATATTTTGATTCTAAAGGTTTGTTTCCAAGAGGAAGATTAATCAATTTCCGAGTATGATTATTTAATATGAATTTTATTTCACAATTGACTGCCTCTTTTTAATATTATTCTTCTGATATAGACACTGCTTTCTTAAAAGTTTGAGACTTCTTTTCCACTAAGAATGTCAAAAAACTCGAACAAAAAAAGAAATATCCTTGGACGTTTGCTACATCTTGGAATTCTCCTCATTAGGAGTACTTTATTTCTTCCCGAGATCATTTAGATCTTTCGCTAGACGATTCACATTTTTTTATACGAATACATACTTTAAAAAAATTAAGCATTATCTGATTCAATTACCATATTAATATGAATATCAGGATTTCTTAATTTGCAAACCAGAAAATGATATTCTTTACTATTGGTGGCATATCCTATTGAAACACAATCAATAGTTTTCAGTCCTATATTAACCCTTTTGAATTTAGAAACCTGCACTTAGCTAAACACCTCCACATTTTGAAATGTTTTAAGTTGGATATTCTTCCTTTTCATTTTTCACGTGTAATAGATTATGTTTTGTTATGGGGAACTCTATTAAGTATTTTATTAGTTATAAGAATAGCTTTCCCCTATAAGTTCTGGAGTAATCAGAACTTATCAACATGACATTCATTATCTCCTTTAGCATTCCATTCTTTCTTTATGCAATTCCATTGGATTGTGGTGACTAAGGGGAAGTAATTTGATGAATATTCCATATTTCAAACATATTTTTTCAAAAGGACATTCATATTCATCGCCCATATCACTTCTTATCATTTTGATCTTTTAGGTAAGTTGTACTTCAACTTCACTTTTTTAATGCTTGAATGCCTCAATTGGTCCGTCTTTACTATTAAGTAAATATATATAGCAATATCTCATGTCATTATCAATAAAAATTATGAAATACTTCTTTTGATTGTGAGATGGTATTGACTTCATGTCACAAATATCTGTATGAATTAAGCCTAAAGGATTTGAATTCCTTTCATTTGAATACTTCACTTGTAAGGATGTTTAAGATAATTTGATTCAATACATATTTTACCTTATGAATTATCACATTCAAACTTAGGCAAATGTCACAATTCAAGCATGGACACCAGACCGCGACATAGGACCTTGAACCACGAATGGCTTCAAGTTAACCCATGGCACATATATAGCATATTCTTGAGCATAAACTAAGTGGAAAGGAATCATGAGCATAACATAAGCAAAAGACTGAATATCATAAAGTATACAGTGTAGACAACAAGTCAACAATGCTTAAATATCTATACATAGCTGTCTGAAAAGCCTCTAGTCATAGACGAGCTAATGGGACAACACCCCCAACTCGTTCTACCNGACGAGCTAATGGGACAACACCCCCAACTCGTTCTACCAATATATGAAAACTGAAAGACATAAATGAAAGAAATTGTCATGCCCTGAGCCTACACCCTGGACATAACACGGTACTTGAAGTCACAAATGACCCCAATTCAACTCCTCGTCTATCATACACTGGTATTCTGAGTAAACATGCACAGTGAAAATTTAAAATAATAACATAAAGGCATTTTATAAAAATTAAGATAAAACTTAAATCATGAAAACTGAACATTTGTAGTCTGAAAGCCTTCTAACTGATGAGTTACTGGGACAAGCCCCCAAATAACTCTAAGTCTAAAGTAAAACTATAATCTGACTGTAACAAAATAAAAATAAGGCCCTCGAATGATAAGGACTCACACTTCAACTGCGGCTGAAGAGGAGCTGAAACGTGGCGGCTAAAGCTGCTGAATCTGGGAACCTGCAGTTGTATCATGAAACGATACAACATAAAATATGCATCGGTACTTTAAATGTACTGAGTAGGTGGTAGAAAGCATAACTGAACACAAATTCTGAACTGAAATGACATGCAATGACCAACAAGTAAATTGATGTAAACTATGATGGTCAAGATGACCCTGTCTGATGGTCAAAGACATGCCCTAAATCTGAAAGTTTTGAGTCTGAGATACTGTACTGAACTGAGTTAAATTGATAGAACTAGAACTGAACTAAAATGCTTATTCTGAACTGGACTGGACTGACTAGTGGGAGAGTCTATAACCGACATATAAACACGTGAGCTAGATGTGGAGTTCGATGTATACACCCCACCAGTAGGACCCAATATACCTCGCCAGGGAATAAAGACATGAACTGGGTGATCACAAAAGTCTGGGGCCAATCAGTCCAAGTAATACAGTAACCTACGCTGACAAGTAGTTCTGGGATTTCGGGTGCACTAGAATCCCGGTCTGCTCGGTACTAAGTCCTACTCCCACTGGAAACCTATACTGAACTACTAGGCTGATAGTTTGAAACTGGGGTCCAAGACTAGACAGGGACATATAACTGAAAGTACCTTGAGGGTCTTATCAGACCGGATTTTGAAACTGGGTTCTAGAATGTTCAGAGCTGCTTATCTAGAAGCGTCGTAACCGTCTAAGAACAAACTGAAATTTGAACTAGGGTCCTGAGGCTAGTCAAAGCTACATAGCTAAAATGTCAGGACTGCCTAAGTGGACCAATAACTGAATTCTGAATCTGATTCTGATAACTGGGAGGCACCACTGACACCTCAAGAAAAGACTGAAGTCAAACTGATCAGTTGACACTTTCTGTATAATTCTGAAGAGGTTCTACGTTCTAACTAAACTAAACTACTAAGCAGCTAATAGAGAACTCAACTTATTACAACAACACGGGAATTCCATAATATGGCATAATCTTAAGAATTAAAGAAATCTCATCTATCAAGGTTAAAATCATCTTATCAATGGAGTGTTTACTCAACAAATATATATAATAAGAATTACTAGGAAATTCAGCCCAAAACATACTTTATACAATAGACGAAAATTTAATACGCAATAATAATTACTCAAAAGTTTAGGGTTTAAATCACCTTGGCAAGAACAACAACAATTTACTTAGGAACTGATGAAGATCATATGAATAATAAACATGGAAATTATCCCAATTGAAATTAACGAAAACCAACATGAAAGTTTATTCATATTCGAAGAACTCAGGGCTAAACCGATAGGGAAATTATAGGAGGATTTTGGGGGACACAAGGGAAGGACAATTCCCTTCTTGAATTTCCACATACCTGACTAAAATTCTTCCGGAGAAGAAGACTTGAACTACTGCAATGGAGGAAAACCCTAAGCTTGCTTGAGAGTTTTCTTGAGGAACTCTTCGATAGTTTTTCAGAGAAAGATAGTGGGAATGAGGGGAGTAACCGTTCAAACCCCCTAATAAGTATAAAACTATGTCCAAAATGACGTAGTTTAAAGCTTAGGAGAGTAGGAAATTACTAAATAGCCCTTAGAAATTCGCTAAAAAAACTGCCAGGTGACCTAACAGTTCATGGTCACTGATCACGACTCGTGGTCACCAGTCGTGGACCACACTGTCTCACTTCTGAAGATTCAACACTAGACTAGGTAATGGGTCACTTAATGAGTCGTTGCCACTGATAACGACTTGTGGTAACACTCATTGGGTACAGTGCCTAAAAACTGAATAGGGCTGGCAACGGGGGACATAACTAGTCGTTACAGGTGACCACGACTCGTTGTCCCCACCCATTAAGTACACTGACCAACTTATAAATTCCTCGATCCAGACCTGACCACGAGTGACTTAACGTGAAGTCTCTCGTAGGGTGCACTGCTTCTCATTTTCAATACTTACTCCTTCTCACGACTGACCTAACGAGTCATTGGGTCTCATAACGACTCGTTAGGTAGTCGTCTTGTAGCATTTCTATAGCTTTTTCAGATTTTCTGATTTAAGTCCCGAATTTAGATTTTGAGTTTTCGGGGCATTACAATATCTCCCCCTTATAAACATTCATCCTCGGATGTTATAAAACACACATGAAAGTAGAGAATAACAATCAAAATCTCCAAATACTGCTCATTTAACTCCAAAACTATCGGAACGACTACCTTTGTTTCAAAATACATAACTGAACTGAATTTACTTTTCATACATACATACGAAGTCGCAAATCAAAACTTATACACATGAATTGAATTCAATAACTAGATCCAGTCCTAAGGCAAAACTAACATTTCAGGATACAACAGAGTCGGTAGAGAACAAATGCGGGTATTTCGCCCTCATATCTGCGTCGGCCTCCCACGTAGCTCCCTCAACCTGCTAATTTTTACATAGGACCTTGACTGAAGCTATTTCCTTTCCATTAACCTACGAACCTGACGGTCAAGGATCTAGACTGGTACCTCCTCATATGAGAGACTATCCTTTATTCCCACGTTGTCCAAAGGCACAACTGAGGTTGGATCTCCGATGCACTTCTTCAAAAGTGACACATGGAAAACTGGGAGTACAGCTGCTAGTTCTGAAGGTAATTCTAGCTCATAGGCTACATTGCCGATACACCTCAAAATTCAATAAGGTCCCACATATCTCGGACTAAGCTTCCCCTTCTTGCCAAACATCATCACCCCTTTCATAGGTGAAATTTTTAGGTAAACCCAATCATCAACTACAAACTCCAACTCTCTTCTCCACACGTCGGCATAAGATTTCTGACGGCTCTGAGCTATTTTCAACCTTTCTCGGATGAGCTGAACTTTCTGCATTGCCTCGTGAAATAAGTCTGTCCCTATCAAGGTACCTTCACCAACCTCGAACCATCCTATAGGAGATCTACACCTCCTACCATACAATGCTTCAAATGGGGCCATCTGAATACTAGAATGGTAGTTGTTGTTGTACGCAAACTCGATAAGAGGCAAATGGTCATCCCAATTACCCTTAAAATCGATTGCGCACACTCTTAGCATATCTTATAGGGTCTGAATGGTCCGCTCAGCTTGTCCATCTGTCTGTGGGTGAAAAGCGATGTTGAGTTTGACCTGAGTGCCTAGTCCCTTCTGAAAGGACTTTTAGAAGTGTGAGGTGAACTGCGTTCCCCTATCTTAAAGAATATCCAAGGTCACCCCATGGAGTCTGACTAACTCTCGGATGTAAAGTTTGGCATAGTCCTCAGCTGAGTCTGTGGTTTTAACTGGGAGGAAGTGAGCTGACTTAGTCATCCGATCTACTACTACCCAGATTGAGTCATGCTGCTGACGAGTCCACGGTAGACCCGTGATGAAATCCATATTCACTCCTTCCCACTTCCACGTAGGTATACTGATATCTTGGGTCATGCCTCCTGGCCTTTGGTGCTCCACCTTGACTTGCTGGCAGTTCGGGCACTTGGCTAAAAATTCCGTAATGTCTTATTTCATGTCGTTCCACCAGTAAATATCCCGCAAATCACGGTACATTTTGGTAGCACCGGGATGAATGGAGTATCTCGAGCTGTGTGCCTCAGACAGTATCTGTTGTCTCAACTCACCAACATTCAATACACACAACCTTCCCTGGTAATGGAGCACACCATCTCCCCCTTTGGAGAAAGCCTCAACCTCTTTTCTTAGAACTGCTTGTTTAAGTTTAAGTAGAACTGGATCTTTATCTTGTCTGGAATTAACTTCAACTACCAAGGATGAATTCGACCCACTATGCACTACCACCCTACCTTCGGCTGAATCCACCAGCTGCACCCCTAACCGGGCTAGTCTATGAACATCCCTTGCTAACTCCTTTTTGGCTTCCTCAATATGAGTCACACTCCCCATAGACCGTCTGCTTAGGGCGTCAGTCACCATAATGGCTTTTCCTGGGTGATACAGTACACTCATGTCATAGTATTTTAGAAACTCCAACCACCTTCTCTGGCACAGATTTAGATCCTTCTGACTCATCACGTACTGAAGACTCTTATGATCTGTAAATACATCTACATGAGCTCCATATAAGTAATGCCTCCATATTTTTAGCGCAAACACCACCGTTTCCAACTCCAAGTCATGAGTTGGATAATTCTTCTTATGAACTTTGAGCTTTCTGGAGGCGTAAGCTATCACTTTGCCCCGCTGCATCAGAACGCAACTGAGTCCAACCCTGGAAGCGTCACAATAAACAACCAATCCATCTGTTCCTTCTGGAAAGGTCAGAACTAGAGCAGTAGTGAATAGAGTCTTCAACTCCTGGAAATTCTTCTCACACTCGTCCGACCACTAAAACATCACTTTCTTCTGTGTTAACTTAGTCATAGGAGATGCTATGAGGAGAAGCCTTCCACAAACCATCGGTAATAACCCACTAAGCCCAAGAAACTCCTGATTTCAGTAGGAGAGGTAGGTCTGGGCCAATCCTTCACTGCTGCTATCTAATGAGGGTCTACTTGTATTCCTTCACCCGAGACCACATGACCTAAGAAATCACGGACTTTAACCAAAATTTGCACTTTTTGAACTTGGCGAATAACTGGTGGTCCCTGAGTTTCTGTAATGCTAATCTTAGGTGGTTGGCATGCTCTTCCTTATTTCTAGAGTATACTAGAATATCGTCGATAAATACGATGATGAATGTT
>JACEIK010003550.1:110682-132999 GCA_018107945.1 Datura stramonium | reverse complement strand
ATATCTTTTGTACATGTATGTGTGTATATACATATGTTTCACCTCTTTCTTATTCTCTATTGTCGATATATAGAGAGAATACATAAAGTCCCCTTGAACTTACAACTTAATTTTAAAGAGACACTTCAACCTTGCGGGGTTCTATTAGCCCCTGCAACCAATTTCAACTAAAATAAATGTTACATCCCGTAAGTTTATATCGTTTAACCGATGCGTGCGTACGTATGTTGAGAGTTTTGGGGCACGACGCATATGAAAAAGGGCTCGGGAGATTAGTATACGAGCACGGTATCGAGTGGGCAGGAAGTTGGGGCTGGAGGCTAGGTGCACTGGATGTCGGGTCGCACTGCCAGCCCGACGCCATGGCCAGTGCGTCGTGCCCCTGGCGTGGCACGCCGCCCCCCTACCACTGCCTCAACAACTACATAAAGCTCCTTCATGTGTGATTAATTCATTTTCAATGTTTCCCTCGGCAGAAGAGTGACCATGAGCGATGATTTCATTCATTTTTCGTCAAATTACACCGCTAAACTTCGTCCAAACACAAATTCATCTTGGATAACGAGTTTCAGGCCCACGAGGAACATCCCTGCGGAGTTATTTCTTGAAAATTCGCTCGGAGTACTGAAACCCCGTCGAGTAAAAATTGTAGAAATCACTTCTACTTGAGTCCTAAGCGGCTACAAGTGATAGGTAAGCATTTCTACCTTCTAAACACTCAGAAATTTGTGAGTTTTTGGCCGAATTGAACGAAGTGGAGTTGTAGTTAATATTATTAAAATATATCGCTATTTGTCGAGTCCTTGGACTGAAAATAGCCTTATTCTCTCAGCATAAGGACTGCAATTTGGTGGAATTACCCGCTACAGGTTGGAACTTTTGGATGAACGAGAATCGACATTCGAGGTATATTAAGGCTAACCTCTTCGGTAAGTTATTCCTGTCATATAGTAATACGACCTATGTCCTTGTAAGTAAGTCGTAAGCATGTATATTTTGACTAGATGCTATAGATGGTTTTGAGATTAAAGTTGATTATTTCGGTTGGGACTGACCTCACCTAATATAGCCTTCCGTCGATCAATCTCAGGGTTGCTATCTGTGTCATCGCCTACGGGGCTATAGATCGCTCAAAGGAGCTATATGATGTTTGACATTCAGGCCTATAAGTTCATATTACAGTCCATCCACGAATGTACTTCTCTTATGCCATAACAACAACACTGACCCTCTGTCGAGACTTGTATGCCCAGGGTGCAGTCACAGAAGCCCATAGGGCTCAGACACAACTACAGGAGTCCAGCGGGCTCATTTGCAGACCTACAGGCCTGGTAGGTTGGCTATAGTTACCCGTTGAATCTTATTGACCATACTAAAGGTATATAGATTGAATTGTACTGGCCAGGTTTATGGGGGCCCAGGTAGGTTATTCTGTGCTGCTTGTACCTTCCAGGCTTATGGAGGTTAGGTAAGGTTCTTGTTTGTATGCTTACTTGTTAGCTATACTTTAGGTTGTGAAGTTATTCAGGTTATAAATCTTATCTTTTTTGTTGAATACTTTCAGTTCCTTTATCATCTCTATCAGTCATTTTCATTACTGCCTTACATATTCGGTACATATTGTACTGACCCCCATCTATAGGGCGTTGCATACTCGCCTACAGGTGGGATAGACGTGGTTTAGGACCTCCTTAGAAGTTATCTAGGGTTAGCTGTTCAGTTAGCTCCTTTTCTCCAGAGTTGTTAGTTAGAAAGGTTTGCCCTTTTGTTGTACAGTTTTTGGGTAGGTGGGGGCCCTGTCCTGACCACTATTCCACTCTTAGAGGCTTACGGACTATATTTTAAGTTGTAGGTTGTTGTTGGCCGTGTGGGGCCTCTGTATGTTATATTTTGCGTGTTATCCATGTGGGGCCTAGTGTAGCTTTTAGTTAGGAGCCTTGTCAGCTATAGTATGAATATGACTGCCTGTTTTCCTTCTGTTATGACTAGATAGCATGGTGGTCTTGTCGGCCTGCATAGGATCCCTTTATTATTATGTTGGCTGGGTTAGCTGTTTTCTTTTGCAGGTTTGTTGTGTGGCCTTGTCGGCCCAAGGCTATGTTTACAGCCGAGATATAGCTATTTATTTTCTTGATTTTGAGTTGTTGGCAGGCACCAGAGGTGCATATACCTAGCTAGGTCAGCCCAGGTCCCAGTGTGGCATTAGGTGCCTTTCATGCCCCCCAAGGTGGGGCGTGACAAACTTGGCATCAGAGCAACTTCGTATCCTAGGGAATCTGCAAGTCGTGTCTAGTAGAGTCTTTTCTATGGATGTGTTGTGCACCACATTCTATAGGCAGGAGGTTACGAGGCATGATATCGTGGTTACCCTCCTTCGTTCTCCAATCGTGCTAGAGCTATGTTGTATAGGGTTGAATCTCTAAGCCTACATTATTATACTTATCTATAGAGAAAATGTTCACACATGACAGACTACGGCTGGTCGAGAATTAGATATCGCTGCAGGAGAAGGCACTAGCAGAGTGCCACCGCTAGAGCTATCCTGACCTGAGAGCGATAAGGAGACATCATCTCGATCTCCCTGTCATTCTCCGTCATATAAGGAGCCCCCCAAGACAGCAGATACGGCAGCACTACCTTCCGTAATCCTTATACCATCAGATCAGGAGGTTAGGAGCATGGTTTATATATTGGCTCAGATGATGGCCGCTCAACGCCAGCCAATGGCACCAGTTGTCACTGAATCAACCGTAGGGCCCGTCAGTTCAAGGGTTTGAGAGTTTCTGCCCCTGAGTCCTCCACAGTTTACCAGGACAAACCGCGAAGAGGATCCCCAGGACTTTTTGGATCAATTGCAAAGGATATTTAGGTTGATGCATGCTACAGGAGCAAAGTCAGTTGATTTGGTAGTATTTCGGCTACGGGACATAGCGGTGTTGAGGTATGAGAGTCGGGAGAGGTCCCGAGGTAGAGAGGTACCCCCTCCGACTTGGTCCTTTTTTTCAGAGGCCTTCATAGATCACTATTTGCCTTGAGAGATCCGACAGGCCCTGGTGGATCAGTTTTTACATCTGGAGCAGGGCAGAATGAGCGTTCGGAAGTACACACTAATGTTTGACTCCCTGGCCAGATATGCGCCAACTTTTGTTGATACTATGACAACTAGGATATATCGGTTTATAATGGGGCTTTATATGGAATATTTGGAGGCCTATATTATAGGTACTTTGTGCGAGGACATGGATATTGCGTGCATTCAAGCTTTTGCTCAGAACATAGAGGGAATCAGGCAACGCAAGTATGAGGCTGAGAGGGTGAGTCGGGAGCAGCACCAAAGGGCTAGACCTGCTGATTTGCAGGCAGAGTTTCAGGGGGGGCACAGACCTCAGTTGCTAGGCAGGCCACCTAGACCTTTGCCTCTGCAGCAATAGGGCAACAGGGCATATCGTTGTGGATAGTCAGGTCCCGGCGAGAGTTCATGAGCGTCAGGCTCGCAGCAGCAAAGAGGTTCAAATCAGAGTAGGCCTGTTACACCACATTGTAACATTTGCAGTCGATGGCATTTTGGGAGGTTTAGATAAGACTCTATTTCTTGTTGAACTTGTGGGAAAGAGGGTCATATATGAGGTATTGTCCATCCAAAGATCAGAGTGACCGGGACCAGCAGAATAGGTCCTCGGTAGGATCACATGTTCCAGCACCTTCGGCAGGGCATAGACCCTTAGCTCCCGCCGGAAGAGGAAGAGGTAGATCAGGGGCTTCCATTTATGGAAGTGGATCGGATTGCACTTACGCCTTACTAGGGCGACAAGAGTCAGAGTCGTCCCTAGATGTTGTGATAGGTATGTTGGGTGCTTGCTCTCACCCGGTTTATGCTTTAATAGATCCAGGTTCTACCTTATCTTATGTTACTTCGTTAGTGGCATGAAAGTTTAGTATAACACCAGAGTTGCTTCAACGACCATTCTCGATGTCTACACCCATTGGTGACTCTATTATTGCTGAGAGAATATACCGGAGTTGTAAAGTAGAGATTGTCGGTCGCTAGACCTTAGCCAATTTAGTGGAGCTAGAAATGATTGATTTTGATATAATTATGGGAATGGATTGGCTAGTGTCATGTTATGCCAATGTGGAGTGTTTCACCAGGACTGTCCGATTTCACTTTCTAGGGGAGGTAGTGCGAGAATGGAAAGGAAATGCAGCTACACCAAAAGGTAGGTTCATATCCTATCTTTGGGCAAGGAAGTTGATAGTGAAGGTCTCTATTTACCAATTGTTAGAGTTTGAGATATACAGGAAGAATCCCTGACTCTTCAGTCCATTCCTACGGTTAGTAAGTTTCCGAATGTGTTTCTAGACGAGATTCCTGGTGTTCCCACAGAGCGGGAGATCAATTTCTCTATCGACCTGCCACCAGGTACGCAACCTATATCCATCACTCTATACCGAATGGCTCCTGCTGAGCTGAAGAAATTGAAAGAACAGTTGAAAGATCTTCTAGAAAAAGTCTTTATCAGGTCTAGTGCTTCGCCATGGGGTATGCCAGTTTTATTTTTGAGAAAGAAAGATGGCTCCCTACGAATGTGTATAGATTATCGGCAGTTGAATAAAGTTACTATTAAGAATAAGTATCCCCTTCTGAGGATAGATGATTTAGTTGATCAGCTGTAGGGGGGAAAATATTTCTCCAAAATTGAATTAAGGTCCGGGTACCATCAAGTGCGAGTTCGGGAGAAAGATATTTCGAAGACAGCCTTCAGGACCAGGTATGGTCATTTTGAATTCTTGTTCATGTCCTTCAGATTGACGAATGCCCTAGTAGTATTTATGTATTTGATGAACAACATCTTTAGGCCATATCTAGATATGTTTGTGATAGTGTTTATTGATGGTATTCTAGTATATTCCCGCTTAGAAGATGAACACATAGATCATTTGAACAGTACTCCAGATCCTCAGAGATCGCTAGTTATATGCGAAGTTCTGAAAATGTGAGTTCTGGTTGAATTCTGTAGCTTTCTTGGGTCATATTGTGTTAGATGCAGGTATCCAGGTTGACTCACAAAAAATCTAGGCGGTAAAGACATGGTCTAGACCCACGACTCCAATTCGAGGTTAGTAGCTTCCTAGGGTTAGCTGGGTATTACAGAAGGTTTGTGGAAGGATTTTCTGCCTTATCAGCACCATTGACAAGATTGAATTAGAAGGCAACTAAATTCCACTGGACCAAGGCTTGTGAGCAGAGTTTCCAGGAGCTGAAAAATAGATTGAAATCTACACCAGTATTAGCCTTACCAGAAGGCTCAAAGGGTTACTTTGTATATTGTGATGTTTCAGGCATTGGATTAAGGTGTGTTCTGATGCAACATGGCAAGGTGATTGCCTATGATTCGAGATAGTTAAAAAAACATGAAAAGAACTACCCCACCCATGATTTAGAGTTAGATATTGTGGTCCATGCTTTGAAAATATGGAGTCATTACTTATATGGTGTTCATGAATATATCTTTACGGATCACAAAAGCCTCCAGTTTATCTTTACGCAGAAAGAGTTGAATTTGCGGTAGCGTCATTGGCTAGAGTTGTTGAAAGACTATGATGTGAGTATCTTATATCATCCTGGGAAAGCTAATATTGTATTTGATTCCCTTAGCCACAAACCCATGGGCATCCTAGCATATTTGAGGCCAGAACAATGGGAACTGGCTTGAGAACTGCACCCGTTAGCCAATTTAGCAATTCGGGTAGTGGATTCAGAAGGTAGCAGAGTCATAATTCATAATACAGGAGTATCATCTCTAGTTGTAGAGGTGAAGGAGCGGCAGTACGAGGACCTAGCCTAGTTCATCTTAGGGACAAGGTTCATCAAGGTGAACTATCGACCTTTGAGTTAACAGGAGAAGAGGTATTGAGATTCAGAGGTCGACTCTGTGTGCAAGATGTAGCGGGGGATTCACTAGCAAATTATGCCATAGGTACATTATTCTTATTACTATCTTCACCCAGGTTCGACAAAGATGTACCATGATATAAAGGAGATATACTGGTGGCCTAGAATGAAGAAAGATATAGCTGAGTTTGTAGAACGGTTTCCTAATTGCTAGTAGATAAAAGTTGAACATCAGAAACCTGGTGGACTAAATCAGGAGATAGTTGTACCTATGTGGATATGGAAAAAAATTAATATGGACTTTGTGACAGGGTTACCTCGCACCAAGCTTAAATTCGACTCCATTTGGGACATTGTCGACAGGTTAACAAAGTCAGCCCACTTCTTGCAAGTCCGGACTACATTTTCAGCCAAAGATTATGATGAGTTATACATTAAGGAAATAGTCCGACTTCATGGCGTCCCAACATCAATTATTTCTGACAGAGGGGCACAGTTTACAGCTAGATTTTGGAAATTGTTTCAGAAAGGTTTGGGGACGCAAGTTAATATGAGTACAGTTTTTCACCCCAGATAGACGGTCAGGAAGAGCGCACCATTCAGACGCTCGAGGACATGCTACGAGCATGTGTTCTAGACTTTGGAGGGAGTTGGGATGAGCACCTACCTCTTATTGAATTTGCGTACAATAACAGTTATCATTCGGCTATTCAGATGGCGCCTTATGAGGCTTTATATGGGCGGAAATGTAGGTCCCCAAGGATGGTTTGAAATAGGGGAATTAGGATTGATCGAACCTGATGTGATCCATTAGTCAGAAGAAAAGGTGAAACTTATCAGGGAACGTTGCTAACAGCTCAGAGTCATTAGAAGTTCTATTCTGATATACGGTGTAGAGACTTGGAGTTTGATATTAATGATAAGGTATTTCTTAAGGTTTCTCCCATGGAGGGTGTGATGAGATTTGGAAGGAAGGGCAAGCTTAGCCCTAGGTTCATTGGCCCGTATCGAATCCTTTGAAGGATAGGCCGAGTGGCATATGAGTTAGAACTGCCTTCAGGGCTAGAATCTGTTCATCCAGTTTTCCACATGTTAATGCTACGAAAGTGCGTAGGATACCCATCTCGGGTTGTTCCAGTTAAGGATGTTCAAGTTACTGAAGAGTTATCCTACAAAGAGACTCCAGTTGCTATATTAGATTGGCAGGTTCGTAGATTGAGAACTAAAGATGTAGCCTCCTTTAAAGTCCTATGGAGGAAAATAAATGTGGAGGAGATAACCTGGACAGTTAAGGACGATATAAGGTCTAAATATCCTCATTTATTTCAGGCTTGACTCAGATTATGCAGTTGAGGGGAGATTGTTATTTAGTAATTGTGTTGTAACTTATATTATCAGTATTGTTTAGTTATTCGCTTTTATGATATGGAGCTATGTTGTATCATTGCGTGTAGCATCCTGTGAGGCGCCTATGTCGGACTTTTTTGTGTTTCAAGTTTCCGAATAGTCCATATTATAGAGGAGACTCTGCCGAAATTTTCTGGCAATAGTTAAAGGAGTTGAGTCTCTTAAGCTTAAGTTACATTCCAGGACGAATGTTCCTAAGGGGGGATGATGTCACACCCCGTAAGTTTCGATCATTTAACCGATCCGTGCGTATGTACGTTGAGAGTTTTGGGACATGATGCACACGGAAAAGGACTCGGGGGACACGGTGTCGAGCGGGCAGGAGGCCGTGGCCGGAGGCTACATGTATTGGGTGTCATGCCTAGCTGCCAGCCTGGCTCCATGGACGGTGTATTGCACCGCTGGCCTGGCGCGATAAGCAGCGCGTCGCGCCCCCTGTCACCACCTCAACAACTATATAAAGCTCCTTCATGTGTGATTAATTCATTTTCAACATTTCTCCTCGGCAGAAAAGTGACCTTGAGCGACGATTTCATCCCTTTTTCATCAAATTACGCGCTAAACTCCATTCAAATGCAAATTCGTCTTGGATAACAAGTTCCAGGCGTACGAAGAACATCCCTGCGGAGTTATTTCTTGAAAATTCGCTCGGAGTATCGGGACCCTGCTGAGTAAAATTGTAAAAATTACTTCTAATTGAGTCCTAAACGGCTACAAGTGATATGTAAGCATTTCTACCTTCTAAATTCTCAGGAATTTGTGAGTTTTCTGTTGAATAAAATGAAGTTGGGTTGTAGTTAATATTATTGAAAGATATCGTTATTTGTCGAGTCCTAGTACTGAAAATAGCCTTATTCTCTTAGCATAAGGGCTAAACTTTGGTGGAATTACTAGCTACAGGTTGGAACTATTTGGATGAACGAGAATCGACATTCGAGGTATATTAAGGCTAACCTCTTCGGCAAGTTATTCCTGTCATATAGTAATACGATCTATTTCCTTGTAAGAAAGTCATAAGCATGTATATTATGATTATCTTCTATAGATAGTTTTGAGATAAAAGTTGATTATTTCGGTTGGGATTGACTCCACCTAATATAGCCTTCCGTCGACCAACCTCAGGGTTGCTAGCTGTGTCATCACCTACGGGGCTATAGATTGCTCAAAGGAGCTATATGATGTCTGACAGGACTATATTCAGGCTTATAAGGCCATATTATAGTCCATCCACGAATGGACTTCTCTTATGCCATAACGACATCACTAACCCTCCGTCGAGCCTTGTGTGCCTAGGGTGTAGTCGCAGGAGCCCAAAGGGCTTAGACACAGCTACAGGAACCCAACAGGCTCAGTTGTAGACCCAGAGGCCAGGTAGGTTGGCTATAGTTACCGTTGATTCATATTGACTATACAAGGGGTATATAGATTGAAATGTACTTTCAAGGGTTTATGAGGGCCCCGATAGGTTATTTTGTGCTGATTGTACCTTCCAGGATTATGGAGGTCAGGTAAGGTTCTTGTTTGTATACTTACTTGTTAGCTATACTTTAGGTTGTGAAGCTATACAAGTTATAACTCTTATCCTTTCTATTGATTACTTTTAGCTCCTTTATCAGCTCTATTCAATCATTTTCATTACTGCCTTACATATTCAATACATATTATACTGACGCTCATCTATGGGGCGCTACATAGTTGCCTGCAGGTGTGGATAGACGTGGTTCAGGACCTCCTTAGCTGTTATCCATGGTTAGCAGTTCAGTCAGCTCCTTTTCTCTGGAGTTGTTAGTCAGAAAGATTTTCTCTTTTGTTGTACAGCTCTTGGGTAGGTCGGGGCCCTGTCCTTACTACTATTCTACTCTTAGAGGCTTGCAGACTATAGTTTCAGTTATAGATTGTTGCTGGCCGTATGGGCCTATGTATGCTATATTTTGTGTGTTGATTATGTGGGGCCTAGTGTAGCTTTTAGTTAGCAGCCTTGTAGGCTATAATATAAATATGACTTCCTATTTTCCTTTTGTTATGACTAGACAGCATGATGGTCTTGTCGGCCTGCATCGGATCCCTTTATTGTTATGTTGGTTGAGTTAGCTGTTTTCTTTTACAAGTTTGTTGTGTGGACTTGTCGGCCCGACGCTGTGTTTACAGCCAAGATATAGCTGTTTGTTTTCTTGATTTTGAGTTGCTGGCAGGCACTAGAGGTGTATATGCCCAGCCAGGCCAGCCCAAGTTTCAGTGTGACATTAGGTGCCAGTCATGCACCCCAAGGTGGGGTGTGACAATAAATATATCCTTTTTGACCCATTTTCACACCTAATGCATTCTCAAAGACTGAAGGGAAAGATGTAATTGTTGTCTGGAAAGTTTGAGTGTTTCCAAGGACCCTTTGGATCCTATCCGTCTAATATTTCAAGAGATTGTGTTAATCATCATAAACATCTGGGGATAGGTTTGTTTGGTCTAAGAGTTGTGTGAGCAACGCCCAAGATTCTATAGTAAAGCCCCTTCCAGTATTTAAGTTGTTCCTAGGGAAAAGGTTGTTGAAATAAATAACATTATGTTTGATAGTACGATGGTCTCCATCATCTTCATCCCCATAGTTTTGATCTCTGGTAATCTCATAATCTGATTTAAAGGAAATAATATCCTCCTTTATGCATTCCATGAACATATCAGTATCTACATTAAGGCTATCCATATTGTTCCAGAGGTTAATTTGATCAAGCTGGTTGTAGGTTCCTATACTCCTTTGTGCTTTATCTGGGGGATCAGGATCAAGCACTACTTCATATTCCCTTACCAGTTCACACTCCTTTTGTATGAGAGGAACTCCCGGCTCATTTATCTGGATTTCAATATTGTTTAGTCTATCAACAGAATTTATCAAAGTTTCCTTAATGTTGATCTTTAGTATTTCTTCTAAAGTATTGCCTTTGATAAAATAAAATTCTCTATTAGTAGACCTTTTTTTATATTTCTCTTTTCAGTTTAACATCACATGGTATGACCACTTCGTCTTTGAATTTTCTCTTCTGATCTGTTAGGATTTTATGTTCTTCTTGGTTGATGTTGACCAAGTTCACTGCTTCAATTTACAGTTGAATATCAACATCTTTTAGATCTGATTGAGTTATGTTTCTTGGTCATTTCACTTTCATATTTTCATAGTGTTTGATAGTTTTCATAGCCTTCTTATTATTTTGATTTCTGTCTCATCTAGTAATCTCCCTGATGTGTTGTGACCGGGCTTTTTGCACTAATTGAGTCCATGTAGCTTTGATTTCTTAGTTTATCTTCATTTCCGCAGATTTTTCATTGCTTTGAAGTTGGTTAAGTCGGTTGCTAGCTTTCACATTGTAGCCATTGTTAGTGGTATTAGTTTTCCCCTGATGTTCTTCCTATATTGTGGGTTCCGGCATATCTCTTGTTTCTTTCAACATTATTCCAACTTTCTTCATTCAATTTTTTAAGAGTTTACAACTCCCATTTGATTCGTCATGGAGCTAACTAGTTTGTTAGGGATAAAAGTTTGTTGGTTGTTGGCTAATTTCTTATTAGAAGTAGGGTTTGAGGTGATTTTCTTATTAAAGTTCTTCTGATTGCGGGTGTTGGACTTGTGATACTTTCTGAATACTCTGAGTGCTTCTCCCCCATAACCGCATTGGGTGATTCTGGCTGAAGAAATTCACAGTTCGCATTGCAATGCCTATGAATTTCACAATGGAAATTAAAAAAGGGAATGACTTCATATTCAATATTTTAATAAATACCTCCATATTTCCAATAGGGTTTCTAATTTCTACTGAGATTTCATGGATCAGAGGTTTGGTAAGGTTGATTTTCACTCTCAACTTGGCTGTTGTGAGCCTGATTTTAGAAAGAGTAGCTTTCTCTATTACTATGGGAGTGCCAATAAAAAAGCGGCCCATTTATAAAAATTTCAAGGAAGATCAGGAAGATTTATCCAAACAAGGGCTAGAGAGGTTTCTTCCTATGGTTTAAAACAAGTAGTCCACTTTTGAATTTCATATTGTTATCAAAAGAGAAGTGAACAAATTTTTTTAAATAGGTTGTATCAAAATCCTCCTCATTCTCCATATCTTTAAAAACATATTTTAAGTCCTTTACTCTAAT
Organism: Datura stramonium; assembly: GCA_018107945.1. Classification (NCBI taxonomy): domain Eukaryota; kingdom Viridiplantae; phylum Streptophyta; class Magnoliopsida; order Solanales; family Solanaceae; genus Datura; species Datura stramonium. The sequence continues at coordinate 121,565 of JACEIK010003550.1, read as the reverse complement.
TTTAACTAGTCATTTTAGGGGGATAATTTTGGAGAACTCGGCTCTAATTTTCTCAATAATAGGATAAGTTTTACTAAATTTATCGATGATTTTCCATTTGTAAGTGTTTGCGAGAAGCTCATATTCCTACTTAGTTAAAAACACCATTGTCTTGCCATCCACAATCTCATATTTTCTAGAGGTGAGCTTAAACTTTCCTTTTTATGGAGGGTTGGGATTGAGGGCAAGGGTCGTAACATAGATAGCATCATCTTTCTTTATAACTAAGTTTTTTACCGAATTGCGTAAAGGAGTTTGGGAATCGTTCGGGTGTTGACTGATCTTTCTTTGGTCAGGAGGATCTAAAGGTTTAAGAATAGGGGGATCAAATATATCAATAGAGAGACTCATCAGTCATCTTCTAGTCGTTTCAGGCTAAAATATAGTCGTTGTAGGTGGTGAGGATAAGAAGAGAGATTTTTTTGTGAACACGATTATTAAGAGATATAGTTATTTTAATGTCATATTCTGTTAATTACTTAATACTAGTTAATTTAACAACACTTTGCGTGGATTAATTAGATTTTTTAGTGTTAAATTTTTTTAAAGTTTTCAAATATTGCACATTTTAACTTATTATATTATTCACTCTTAATTTCATATATGTATTTTTCTATGAGTTTTTGTCACTTAAGTATTTTCAATCTTCTAAAATGCTTGATTTTTATATAATATACTGTAAGTGAAATGACAATTTTATTTTTCTATAAAAGAAGGTAGAGAATGAATAAAAATTTAAAAAAAAAACTTAATTTCTTTCCATGCATATTTTTAACAAACTTTAAAACTCAATTATATATTTAATACAAATCTAATTATATGAATCTCATATGCATTTTTTATCTTATTTTATTCTCTCTTTTTCTCTCTTTAATATCTTTCTTTTCTCTGTTTTCCTCTCCTTACTTCCTTATTTGTTTGTTTTCTTTTAAAATATCAAATATCATATTTTTTTTCTTCTTCTAACTCCCTAATAAAGATAAGTAATTAAAATATAATGTAAATCTCAATATAAAGTATAATAACATACTAAATATCACACACAAACATGCATGCTATATATGAAATATAAATAAGTACAAATATCATTATGTATTAATTACCAATTGCTTAAAAAATATAAAAAGAATCTTCGGTTGGAATATGAAAGCGATTAAACAGGTTTAATTGAAGAATAAATTATTAGCAATATGAAAATTAAGAACCAACACAATATTATATATTGATTTTGTAATTTTATCAAACTTAACAAATTTTCTTTAAATCTTTATATTAATTCAATGTCTATATGTTTTTATTGATGGTCATTTTCTTTTTAAAAAAAAATTAGTTTTACTATAATTTTTTATTCTTTTCATTACTATTTATCCCCAAAATAATTATTAAAATATATGAATTGTAGTCTTATTTATCTTTTCTATAATTTTAATATTATTCATACATAATATTAATTGATCTTAAATGATTTAAAACTTCTAAGATCTTAAGAATGAAATGGGAAAGACAAGAATTATTGTTCATAATATCTTCTTTTTTTTAATTCTAAAGATTGAAATTTAAATTTAAGAGAATTGTAGAAATTAAGAGATAAGGACAACAAAATAAAAAAAAGTAAAAACTACTTCTACATTTTTTTGATAAATTAAATTTCATTGTTTTATATTCATTTATGAAATGTGATCTTCCACTTATTAGAAAATTTTATAAAATTTTTTTTGATTCACTCTTTTATTCTCTTGACCATCTCTATTTTTTCATTTTGATAAATATAATATACCAAATTTAAAGTATTAGAATATCATAAATTAAAGAGACAAGAGTTGAAAAATTCTTATTGAAAATTAAATAACAACGATAATAATAATCGTATTATTATAAAAAGTTCTTTGATTATCACTTTATCTAGAATCTCTCCATATTCATTAGCATGGAGGAAAATTTGAGTATCTCTCAAAAACATGAAAGAAAAAAACAAAGAGAGAGAGAGAGAGAGAGAGAGAGAGAGAGAGAGAGAGAGAGGGAGAGGGAAAGAAAAACAATTAGAAAAGAAGAAAGAAGATGAAAATGCATACAACAACTCCATATATAATTGTATTTTTAAATTGATTAAGCCATAAGAATTAGGTAAAAGGGACTTGAGAAGACATATTATTAAGTAGAGAATGCAAATAGATTGAGGGTCTTTTTATAACTCATGAGATATAATTAGATGCATAATAAATATTATTATTGAACTAGTGAATGTTTACATAAATATGATAAATTCTTGAGTCGGTTAAAAGAAAACACCCCCTTAACTTGTTCCTTTTCACACCCAGACACAACGAGTTTGTTTAAAATTCTCTTTCTACGTATCCTAATTCTTACCGAAGGTATATAGTGACTGATAAATTTTTTGACTTTTGTTGGTATTAATTAATAATGAGTCGATTAGAATTCCTTTGATATAATGTAGCTCGATATTATAATTATTGAAAGGGTCTTGAATTTAAATGCATCCAAGAGTGTAGACAGATAAATGATTAGTCAAATAAAAATACACAATTCGAACATAATATCAATGGGGTATAAATGGATTCTTGTGCAAAAGAGTGAAATAAATAAAATCGTAAAATAGTATGACTTGTGCATTGCTTAGCATAAAGGTTTTTCGCAAATCCCGACATTTATTATATGAAGAGGTCATCATGTGGTGGATGCAATTATTTTGAAGTTGCTCATAAGTACGGCAATACATGAAAAACTTGATATGCGTATAATAAAATTATTTTTGTTTAGATGAGGCAATTAAGGATTTAAAAAGTTTTAAAGAGATTTTATTGAATACCTAGATGGCTTGTAGAGATCACTTAACATAAATTAAAATCAATTTCGATCTCATGAAAATGGTTAAAAATCTGATATCTTAGTGCAATTGGTATACTTATATATCTGCTTTGTTAATATCCATGAGATAATATTTTTATAATATCTGAGAAAAAATATAACTTCACTTTTATTAGTAGAGATATGAGTGAATAAAATAGTGATATGAGTTTATTATTTCTAACTTAATATTCTCCAAAGGATTATTATACAATGTAGGGGAAAAGTTATTTAATTTTATATGAAGATAATGCGGCATGCATAATAAAAAAAGGAGGATTCATAAAGAAAATAGAATGAAGCACATCTTACCAAAGTTTTCTACACGTGAGCTTTGAGATCGAAAAGAATGGTGATATCAATATGTAAAAGGTTGTTTAAGTGACAATATGGCTGATTTATTCACCAAATCTCTATCAGCTACCAACTTTCAAGATGGTGCACAATATGGGATCGAAGATTCCAGAATGTTCTCGTGGAGGAGTTAATCACGGGTTGTACTCTTTTTTCCTTGGGAGATTTTGTCCCACGAATTTTTCTTTGTAGATTTTAATGAGAATGCAGAAATGCATATTAGTTATGTGTGCTCTTTTTCATTCACTAGATTTTTTTCTTTGATTTTTTCTAGTAAGATTTTAACGAGGCTCAACATACATGAAATGAACATCCAAGGAAGTCTTATAAACCTATTATATGTGAATCTTCATTGGATGGCTTTGCAACTAGATAAACTTACGATTGGATGAGCTTGCAATGGAGATAGCACTTAATGTTGTATTTGTATTATAGTAAATATCTAAGTTAGGGTTAATCTTCACATAAATAGAGGGGTTTTTCATTCATTATAATTCATCCCTTTAATCCCTCGAGAGAAATAATAATTATTCTCTCTTCTCTGTTCTCTACAATATTCTTTTCCTCTTGCTTTATTATTTTATAACAATGTAATAAATATTATTATTTTAAACTAATTAATGTTCACATAAATATGATAAATTCTTTGAGACCGGTTAAAATAAAGCATCCGCAACTTGTTCCTTTTTCGCACCAAACTGCTTGAGTTTGTTAAAATTCCCTTTCTCTGTATCCTAACTCTTAACGAGAAGGTATGGCCTTGACTATAATAAATTTAATGACTATTGTTTGTATTAATTAATAATATTAACGATACCTTTATATAATATAGCTCTCAATATTTTAAATATTGACAAGAATGATGAATTTAAATGTGTCAAAAGGTGTAGACGGATAAATGATTATAAATAAAATTACGCAATTAAAGTATAATACAAGTGGGGTATAAATGGATTATTTGTGGGAAAAGGTCGGATTATGGAAACGTCGTAATTGGTGTAGCAAGAAGATACATTGGTTGAGAACATATCCATCACCCTTCCTCGGGAATTAAGATCTCCATAGCAGCTTCCTATTGGCTTCTTACCAAGAGTGAAACAAATAAAATCGTAAGTAGTATGACTTGTGCCTTGATGTAAAGATTTTTGTAAACACGACATTATTATATGAAGAGGTCCTCTTGTGGTGGATTTTGAGGTTGCTCATAAGTACGGCAATACATGAAAAACTTGATATGCATAGAATGAAATTATTTTTATGTTTAGATAGGCGAGTGAAGGATATATGAAAAATTCTGAAGGATTTAAAAAGTTTTAAAGCCATTTTATTGAACTCTACAGTATTTGTGAGATCACCTAACATAAATAAAGATCAATTTCGATCTCCTTGAAAATGGTTAAGTACGGTATTTTAGTACAATTTAATTGTACTTATATATCTTACTATTACTATCCATGAGATAATATTTTTATAACACCTTCCAAAAAAATATAAACATCCCTTTTATTAGTAGAGATATGAGTGAATGAAAATACGTATGAGTTTATTGTTTCTAATCAATATTGTCAAAGGATTATTATTTATGCAATACGGAAAGTTATTGCTTTATATGAAGATATGCATAACGAAAACTAAAAGGAGGATTCGTAAAAGAAAATAGAGAGCGAAATCATCCATGAAAGTTTTACTACGCATGAGCTCCCGAAAAGAATGGTGATATTGACGTACAATAGATTCGTTCAAGTGACAATGTGGGACGGTTATTGCAAATTCTACCAACTGCAACTTTCAAAGAAGATATGGTGCACAATATCGGGATCAAAGATTGAGGATATTACCATTTAGAGTTAATACGTGTTGTACTCTTTTTTTCCTTATGAGGTTTTGTCTCATTGGATTTTCCTTGTAAAATTGTTAATGAGGCACCGGAATGTATATTATTAGATATGTGTCTTTTTTTTCTTTACGATTTTTCCACGGTCTAGTAAGGTTTTAATGAGCGCATTATCTATCAAATATGAATTCCAAGGGAATGTTATAAATATATTATATTATATGGATATTCATTGGATAAGCACGCTAAATAGAAAGCTTACGATTGGATGAGCTTGCAATCAAATAAGTCTTTAATGTATATTTGTATTATAGTGAATGTCTAAGTTAGGGTTAATCTTCCATTTATAGGGGTTTTTCATTATAATTCATCCGTTTAATCCATAAGATAATAAAATTATTACTATATTTAACAACTTTCTACAATGTGCTTACATCTTTAACATTATTTAAATATGATGTAATAAATATTATTATTTGAACTAATTAATGTTTACATAAATATGATAAATTCTTCAAGTCGATTAAAGTCATCCACAACTTATTCCTTTTCTGCACCCAAACACAACAGAGTTTGTTAAAATTCCCTTTCTCTCTGTATCCCAACTCTTAACCAGGGGAGGTATGGCCAGTGACTATAGCCATTTATGAATGTTTGTTGGTATTGATTAATATTGTTTCCTCTTGTGATTATTTCATGTTATGATAGAAAAATTCTTTTTATTAGATGGTTTATTTATAAAGATTGCTTTGTTTAACAGGAAAGGATCACTTGATTGCATTGTATTTGGTAAAAATATTTTCGAAGGTATTTCCAAAACTAATGTTTATTCCAACTCTTGAAAAATTAAACGAGGTATAAGTCGTCATAATTAATTTGATAGGCAATTTGGTCATTTATTCTGAGTTATATTATTAGTTGCTACTTGGGCATCTTTGTTTGGCTTGTTTTTAACTATGATTATATTGTTAGTGGAAAGAAGACTTTAATCTGAAATAACTAGGGGATTTGGGATGAAACTTGTTATTGTGATAGAAAAATTTCTGATATGGTATTAATATACCCTAAATTCTCCAATATGAATATAAGAGACTGGAGCAGTGCGTGCGTGGACTTTGTGTTTAAAACTTGTTGAATTGGTTATCAGCTGACAATATCAGTTGCTTTTGCTTGGACCTCCAGAAGAAGGGGAAGAGGGTTGGGGCTACTATGTATTTTAAGGGGATGCTCCTTCCTCCATTTTATACTACAATAATTGATAATAATAAGCATTGAGAATAAATAAAAAATGGTTAGTGTACTTTGGAACATGAAAATGTGACTAAATAGGTCCTAGCCACTGTTCAGTACGAAGTTCAATGGATTACGAAGTTTAATATACTCTCTACACTTTATATATTAATTAGTTATTGTGGAAGAAAATATTAAAATGGTGATTGAACATTTGGTTTTATTGAAAATATGTATTGAAGTGAGGTTTGAACGAATTTAAAACCTTAAAAGTTGTGATAGTTATTAAAATTAAAAATGTCAAATATTTTGGAATCAGGATGGAAAAGGGTCTTATATAAACTTTGATGGAGGACCTCTCATTTGGTCTTAGGTACACCTGCCAAATGTCAAATTCTCTCTGTTAGTTGTTTTTTTTGTAAATTTCTTGCATACACTACTGTAAATTTGTTATTTGGCTTTCATTTCGACCACCAATTTTTTTTATCAAATGACTGTGTAAAGTAGTTATTGTTTCTTTTAAATAGGTATAAGAAATTATTGTAATTGATATTATTTGTGAATATATATATATATTTACTAAAGGTCTCCTATCATTGAAGATTTTTCTCTTTATTGAGATCCTGAACAATAGAAATATTAAATATTTTGATGTTAGTATCTCACATATATTCTTGTATGTTCTTCTCATATTGTACTGGGAATAAAGCTGTTTTACTCTGTTGCTAAGTCACAATCATATTGTAACCGTTTGGTTAATGATTTTTTCCTGAATAATTATATTGTTTAAATTTTACATTTACTTCATGTACATTGTTCTTGCTTTGAAATTGGTGATATAATTATAGTATCATTAGGTTTTGGGAATGTTTTGATTTTTCTTTGGACTCAGTTTATTTTCTATAAGAATAGTTGCTTATTTCTTATTATTTTCACATCAATTATGATATATATATATATATATATATATATTGCATTATATTACATAAAAGTGTATATATAAAATGTATAGTAAATGTATATATAGTGTATAATATACATTTCGATTGATTGCATTTACATTAAAAAGGAGAAAATATAAAAATAAAAATCGAAATATAAATATATTTTGACTAAATATCAATTGAAACTCTATAACCAATTCCATATTAAATGTTTTGGCCTATAGGCCATTTGTGTACTTAACCTTAATTTTTACCCTTCAAATGAATTAATCTTTAATTTTTGCTCTTAGAAATCGAATTTGTGTGTAGAGGGCAATAAATTCTTTAAATGCGTGAGATATAAGCATGAAATTTATGATGTGAAAATATAAAGAAAACATACGTAGGAAAAAAATATTTATCTTGACAAGCAAATATTATAGACCAACACAAATAGGGATGCAAATGACCATATTCATTTTTTCAAGATTTTCTTGCAATTGCCGTTAAAAGTGATTGGTCTTTAATTTTTTTCCACAATATATATGGTCTTTAATTTTTACCCATAGAATGCATTTATGAGATTTTATGGATGAAAATATTCTTATTTATGTTATTCCTTTAGATGCTTATTTTTGTACTCTCTTTATTTGCTATTTACATTCTCTCTTTCACTTTCACTACTCTACTCTCTACATCTCTTATTTTTAATTTCGTTTATTGATCAACCATAACTCATTTTGATTCTTTTGAATCTGTTTATTTTAATTTTATATATTTTTTGACGCATGTTTTACATTACTTAATTTATCAGTTCATCTATTTGATAATTTTTTTCCTTCATGTATAAGTTGTGTAATATTTCTATATTAAAATTATTCATATAGGGTTCATAGTCAATTTTGGACATTTATTGCATGAAAAAGTACGCTTCAAGGCACGAAGTCGTGGCGTAAGATAGAAGTGCAAAGAAGTTTATTGGATGGAAAAAATGTCGTCTTTGAGAGCTGGTCGTGGCATAAGGCATAAGTGCAAAAAGTTTATTGGAAGGAAAAAAATAAAATCGTATCAAGACACGAAGTCATGGCACAAAGGTATAAGTGAAAAAAAGTTCGTGGATGAAAAAATACTTATGTAAATTATACCTCAAAACACAAGTAACAGGCATAAGTGCAAAAGTTTATTAGATGAAAAAAATGAAATTATGCCCCAAAAAGGCATAAGTCATGCATAAGCGCTAAATGCAAAATGTTTATTGGATGAAAAAAAAAATTATAATACGAGCACAAGTCGAGGTCATGGTATAAGGCATAAATGCAAAAGTTTATTGCGAATGAAAAAATAAAAAATAAAATTATGCTCCTAAGGCACAAATCATGGCATAAGGCATAAGTGCCAAAAAATATTAGATGGAAAAGTATAAGGCATAAATGCAAAAGTTTATTGAATGAAAAAATAAAATAAAATTATGCTCCTAAGGCACAAATCATGGCATAAGGCATAAGTGCCAAAAAAATATTAGATGGAAAAAAATGAAATTATGTCCCAAGGCACAAGTCATGGCATAAGACATAACTGCAAAAATTTTATTGGATGAAAAAAAAATAAAATTATACCCAAAGGCACAAGTCATGACATAAGACATAAATGCGAAAAATTTATTAGATAGAAAAAAAATAAAATTATGCTCCAAAGACACAAGTCATGGCATAAGCCATAAGTGCAAAAATTTATTGGATGGAAAAAAAAATAAAAATTATGCTCCAAAGACATAAGTCATGGCATAAGACATAAGTGCAAAAAGTTTATTGGATGGAAAAACATAACATCATGGGGTGCATAAGGCATAAGTGCGAAAAGTTTATTGAATGGAAAAAAATAAAATCATGTCCCAAAGGCACAAGTCACGACATAAGACATAAGTTATAAATGTAGAAAATTTATTGCATGGGGAAAAAAAATAAAATTATGCCCCAAAAGCACAAGTCATGACATAAGTTATAAATCAGGAAGTTTATTGCGTGAAAAAAAATGAAATCATGCCCCAAATGTATAAGTTATGTGTCATGACATAAGTTATAGGTGCAGATAGTTATACATAGAAGAAACAGAAGATCTTAAACACAGGAACAATTTAAGTAGCAGAATTTATGCCTCAAGGCATAATTCATTCCCTGCGATTTTTTTTTTTCTGTTAAGGATATTTTTTATTCATTTTAAAATATTAAAGGGCAAAAATTAAAGACCACATCAAAATAAGGATATTTATGCGAATGATCCATTCATTTTTGCCCAATGGGCCTTAATATTACAAATGCATTTAGATTCACCTTTCTTAATTTAAAGAATTAGATGACAAATCAACTTGGGGATGTAGCTCAAATGGTAGAGCGCTCGCTTTGCATGCGAGAGGCACGGGGTTCGATCCCCCGCATCTCCATCCAACCGCGTTTTTTTCATAGAATTATATTTCATTTGTCACCTTCGCTTATGTATGCCAAACTTAAGCTCTTTATTTGGGTGATAAGTCCATCCTTAATTAGGGCTTTTGGGAATGAAGTCTTTCTCAAGTAAAGATTGTTTTATCACTTAATTTTGAAATTCTTTAATGTGAATTTGAGTGAATCAAGCCTCAAATTGCATGTTAGGCATAGAGTAAACAAAAAGTTGGAAGTATTCTTCTATTCTAAATTAAACATTGTGGCCTGTGGGATTGAATAGAGTCTTTTTTAGTAAAGAGTGTTATTCTAAAATAAAATATTTTGATATGAATTCCAATCAATTAAATTAGAAAGTAGATATAGAGACGCCAAGTGAGAAAAAATAAGAAGCTTAAGCTCTCCCTCTCCCCCGAGACAAGACACCTATGTAAGACCGGCATATCACATGGGGGGTTTAATTTGGTATGAGTTATTTGGTTTAGTGGGTTGGATTTAAAGGGGGGACATGATAATTTAATTGATTTCGGACAATTGAACTCGATTTTGAGGAATAGGTAAATTAAAGGTATTTTTGACTTTTTTTCACCTTATCTAAATGTCAACCATAACATCTCTAGTATATATTTATTTTCATCTAATAAAGAAGGAATATCTTGCTAAATCAATTTAACAATGATCATTTGGGAGGAAATGAAGGCAAGGTGTTCAATTGTTTGAATTTGACATTAGTTTGTAGGAGCTACGAAAGACTCGTAGCATTTTCTGAAATTGCTTGTGAAGAAAGCAAATGAAAATGTTATAGAATTTGGTGCTTGTAAAAGTCTTAGTGAATTGTTGTTTCACCAACCCAACAGATAGTAGAATTAGAGGACAAGTACATTAGTTTGATAATATACCTTTTCGTGAGCGGTGTTGAAACCTATTCTTTTGACGAGTACCTGTCCTACACTTGAAAATGTTGTTTGGAATACCGACCAACCTTCTTTCCACTTTTTCAATATGACCAAAAAATCTAAAAATTGGATTAAACTTTGAAGGAATCTGCTGTTGGTTTCCAATTTATTTCCTGAATAGCCGTGGATCTGGAGCTGAAGTTTAAAGTACCAGTTGTTCTGCCATTAAAAAAAATAAAATAGCTCGAGCTTGAATTTGAAAATTTGAAAGCTGCGAGTTAGGGATCGGATAATTAATTATGTT
>JACEIK010003549.1:66046-133458 GCA_018107945.1 Datura stramonium | reverse complement strand
CCTTTCTTAGAGATGTTATCAGCTAAAGTAGGAGTAAACTCCTACTATTTCCTCTGCCTAGAATCATCTAAAAACGCAGCAATACCACAATCAACCACAAAACAACAACAAGTCATGACTTCCTTCCAAGGTTCTCTTTTCAAAGCCCAAAAGAGACAAGGGTGAAGTTTCTTACCTGGGATATCTTTTAACCATATGATACGGCTTTGAATTATCTGAATTCTGAAAAAAATCAACTAAAACGGAGTAAAAATGAGCTTTCTAGCTCAATTTTACTTCATGTAGGCGGGCTGGCAAGGGTTTGGGCGTCGCCCGCCCGTGCGACATGCCCTTGCGCGCGCGTGCCTGCTGCCTGCCTGTCTCGGCGCCCACGCGCATGGCCGCTTTTCTAACCAACGGTGCTGTCTTGAAACGAGCATAACTTTTTACTCCGAACTCCGATTGACGAGCATTTTTTTCACTGTAAACTAGACTCAAATATCTTTCATTTGGTAGGCTATAGGACCTATGAATCATTATATATTTCGAGATATGTACATTTAAAGTTGACCCTTATTTACAAACTTCACATAATCTTCGCTTTTCCCTTCGCACATGTTTCCTTCCTCACCTACGGACAACATACAACCCATAATCCCTTTATTATGACATATAACCATCAAATAATCATCAAAAGAAATTTTGGGGTGTAACAACTAGACTCATATAAATTTGATTTGATAGGTTGTAAGAAACCTAATTCATTATATTTTTGAGAAAATCTCTGAGACATTTGACTCAAATATTGGAGAATTTATGAAAAAAATTTGCGATAACTTTTTGCTGAATTTTATTTTACCACTTGATTGACATCAAATCTTAACATACAACCATAGAGTGATTCAAATAATTCATAAAAATTTATTATTAGAATATTATTCACTCTTATTCCTAGCTTGAAAGTATGGATTTATTGCATTATATGAGGTGTTACAATGTTCTCTCCATATGGTTGTTTTGTTCGGGATAGGAGATGACCGATTTGATTTGAACTAGATAAGTGTTGAGATTCTATATCAAACTAATATCATTTTAGCTCCCAAAATGAGACTCTTTGCTAATTTTAGTAGTCAATAGTCTTTTAGGAGTTCATTTGTTGACCTATGTAAATTTGATCACTACCCTCCCTCCTTCTCTTGGCTCTCCTCCAGGTAATGATAATGCAAAAAAGGTTGTCAAACTCTGGTTGAAAGCTCTCAATCTCACAAAGACAAAGCTCCCAGAACCAATAACCTCCATGCATTGTGCCTTGTATCTTAAGTCACTATTTTAAAGATTTTTCTTAAGTTTAATTGAAACTTTTTCAGTTTCAATGAGGGCTTGGATTGATCCTTAAACTGGGGGAGTAGTTGGTAAAAATCTCTGAGTAACCTCTTAGTTCTTTCCATTATTGTTTTTAAGTCAAAAGATCCTTAGGTTATTTATCGGATCAAGGAGTTTCGAAAAACATGAAGAAGCTAGTCTATTTCATTTTGATTTGTATTGTCATTTACTGAGTTTCTTTATTATGATTCTTGTATTCATGTTCAATACCCTAATAAAGAACCTCCTATTATTTGATTGATAGGGATGAGTTTTCAGATTTAAATCTCAGTTTTCCTCTCCTTAATTCTATTCCAGTTTCTTGTAAATCTTTATTAAGGATAACCTTGATCCCATATTCCTTTATTTTCATGACTTAATTTTTTGCATTATGTCCCTTTTATTTGAATAACCCTCATTATCCCTTGCTAATTCCCGAGATAGCGACACTAGGACAACAATAAGTTAATCTTAGGTCTAGTATGAACTCTTGTTGAAATCTTTGAGTTCATTGACTTAGCTTATACTACAGTGCTCCAAGATATTTGATCCTTCTTCTTTTTATACCACATATCCTAAGACTTATGGTAATTTTCTTAAGTTGAGACTGGGATATCTCTGCTATGAAAGTTATTGATTCTATTATGACTTTCAATGACTTATTCAGAGTCTGGTTTGGTCAAAATCTTGAGATAGTGACCAAAGATTGGAAAGTTTGGAAGCATGTCTCTCACCACATACCCTTTGGTTCTATTTTAAATTTGTCTGTTAGTAATCACTTTACTTTCTACGCTCTTGTCCCTGTTGATGTGCTGTGAGTTTACAACACTTTCGATGCTTAAAATAGAGAAAATAACATGGAATTAGGTATGTTTATATGGATATGAGTCACTTTTACTTTGATTTTAGGTAAAATAAGTGTTGGAGTAAAGATGTGCAAAAGAAGCCTTAAAATGCAGAAAATCAGCCAATATACCAGTCTCAGTACGAGCCGTACCTTGATTGTACTAGTCGTACTAATAATTGTGGTGAAAGTCAGAAGGAAGAAATGGGAAGAAGGAAACATACAACTCTCAATACGAGCTGTACCAAGATGGGATGATCCGTAACTGGAGTCGTGGAATTATTCAGAAGAAATTGCACAAAGGCGGACTCCTTGTATGGATGGACTCACGAATCATGGCATCAATGTACGTACCTTACCAGGAGCCGTGGTGAACTTTAGAAGATTCTTCAATACTTGGAAGAACTTCAGAAATCATAGACAGTACGATTCGTAGCAAGAAGGTATGAGTCATACCACAACACTCGTAAAGAATTCCAGAAGATATCAGAGTTCTCATGGTCAAACCACGGAAGCATTGTACAACTAGTAGGATGAAGGTACGAGTCATACCATCTTGCCAACACTTAGCCAAATCTACAGCAGCCAAGGACTTAGGAAAAGTAGGTACGACCAGTACAATCCTGCTATGGGTCATAGGTCCAGTCATGACACAGTCGGCACCAGATATGACAAACTCCCTGTTAGCTTAGGAAAAGGTCTCTAATGTCTGTATATATAGCCTTTACGTTTTATTTTAGTTAGAAATGGACAGAATTGATTTAGTAGATGTGTGAAGAACATTATTTGTGAATTTTTATCAAGTTTTGAGGAGCAATTCTTGGGATCAATTTCTTGATTTCCTACATTTTTCTTGAGATTATTCTTTGATATTCCAATATGATTTTCTTCCAATTATTGCTGTAAGTATTTAATTATGTGTTTGTCTATGAATACAAATTATAATCTTACAGCCATGAAGGCTATAATCTCCACAACTAGGGGTTATTTGGAACCATGGTGGATTAACAAATTAAGGTTGCACAAAGTGAATTCAAAGTAATGCAAAATGCTTGTATTGTATTCTCTTCATGTTTAAACATTTCTTAACGATTGTACAACATTAGGATTTTCCTGAACTATTTACTTGCTTGAACCTAGAGAAGTAGAGATTAGGAAAAGAAAATTATAATAAAGCCTTTGTCTTTATGATCATTATATTAACTTGAGCTGTGGTCACAAGATAGTTAAATTTGGAAGATATTGATAACGGCTAGTTTGAAATCGCTCATGAGACCCTAACCCGGTGATTGAGTATAGTCATCCAATAGGGATGACAATCATTTAGGCAATTCGTTTCAAGTTCTACAAGTAAGCATTGGGATTGATCATGTGTGTATACCCAAAGTAGTTATGAACCCATGGGGAGCTCACCCTAGTTGTTTCTAAGTCTTGATTTAAATTATAATTATAATTTTATATTTTTTATTTGTTTAATTTTAAAAAATAACAATGATTATTTAGAAAAGTTCTTTATTTATTTTTTTAGTCTAGATCTTACCCTGTTCCCTATGGGTTGACCCCAACCTCGCCAAGTGTGGGTTCTTTATTAACAATGACAGCTTCGTACTTTCATGAAGTGTAAGTTTGAGTTATCATAAAGTGGCGACGTTGCTAGGAAAATACGACTAAAAGATTAGATTAATTACTTGTATTTAACTTTTGGTTGTTATTTCTGAATTACATTTTCTTGTGTTTTTGGATATCCATAGGTTGTTTCTTGGTGAATTCCAAGTACTCGTCGAATAGAAAACCCACGATTCCATTGGATCTTGAACTTGAATGAAAGCTACGTAAGATGAAAAACCAGAGCGGAGAGATGACCGTATAGGCGAAGAATCTTGGCAAGACCGAGCTAGCTCGGTAAGCTGCACTTTAGGATGTGGAGATTCTTAAGATGAGGTTGTCAATTCTTGTCAACATGGTAGAGAGGAAATAGGGCCAAATATATGCCCCATAGTTCTTCGATGAAGATGACCCGTACATCGATGAAGTCGGGTCAGCCGAAGCCATTATACCACCACCAGCGCCTCTTTGGGGACAAATTTGATATCACTAGAACCATGATTCGGTTGTTCCAGACATGAAAGGGAGTGTTTAGTGGTCATGCAGTTGATGATGCGAACCTGCACGATGAACTGTGGGAATATCCAAGGCATACGGGATGCCCGACATCGGTCAAGATGCTATAAGGCTAAGAATGCCCGTTCTCTCTATGGGGAGGCCATATTATGGTTATACGAGTTGCCCAACGACTACATTATCAGCGGAGGAGCTCAAGCATGATTTCTTAGAGAGATTCTTTCCACCCTCAGGATCTTTTACCCAACAAGGATGGGAATCTATAATTTCAGACAATTGAAAGGCGAGGCATTTTCATGAGACTGGTTGAGGAGTTCCAAAGAAGGTGACCAAGTGCCGAACCACAAAATCCTTGATGACAATCTATTGGAGTTCTATAGATCGTTGAAAAATGATCCAAAAAGTAGTAGCAGACACGGTGGCGGGAGGAGCAACGTGAGTCACCGTGGGAGGAAGCCGCTACTATTCTTGACGGGGTGACAAAAACAAACGAGCATGGAACACTCGAGAAGAAGATCTGCTTGGCGGGTACATATCTTGTTGGTTTAGGCTGATTCAACATAGGAGAGGAAGAAGAGTGTGACCGAGGTGGCTCATATGTGCACATTGTTGGATGCTTACTAAGCACATCATCATTTGGAGGCTAAGAGGTGAAACGGTGGGGACATAGGGGCGGGAGCGAGGATAGACCACTTTCAGTTTTAAGGAGGGAGGCAAACTTCATGGACAACCCAGGTGGCTGGTTTCGAACCAACACCCAAGGGTATAGACAAGACACTTGGCACCAAGGTTACGGAAACCAAGGTCGAACCAATATAGAACAACTATGAATTGGGTATAGAGATAGAAGCCAAAGATACGGCGTGAGGAGTGTTGTCGCCCAATTACACCTCGTGAATGGGGGCTCATGCTCGATATAAATATAGAACCCAACCCGGGTTGGGGTCGAATCCCACCAGGAATATGACGAGAACTTGCATTGTGCATTTAGCTAATATATCATTCTTATTTCCTAGGGGGAAAGATTTGAAAACAAATTAATAAACAAGGAAGTAAAGAATAGGAAATGTTTAAATCGATTTCGGTTGTATTGATCAATAAAGTGACTAGGATTGTGTTCCCCATGACTTTATAACCACAAGGCTTTTACACTAGTAATCTATTTCGGTGTTTGAGCATGCAATATCGGTAAATTGTTCTTTATAACTACAATTGCCTTGTTTCTTCTCAATAAAACTCAATCTCTTCCCGACTCCAGGAAAAAATTGTTCATTAGGACTGACGATAAGTGACTTAGGTAGAAGCACAACGGTTTGGTCCATTTTTTCCTTACTTTGCCCACATTCCCATTTAGGCTATTTTCTACCAACACTTAACACAAACACATCATATCTACATTAATATACCCGAAATGTGCATATTTTCTTGGTTTTAAGCATCAAAGTATCGTAAAATCACGGCCATTCAACACCCCAACAGAAATTTTGCATGTCCTTAGGAAAAATAAAATAAAATAAAATAAAACCTAACACGATGCTTCAATCAAAGAGCTTTAGGAAACTACGGCGGTCACAACACTTTATATAATCAAATTTTCTAACCCCTCCTATATCATACAAAATCAAATCATAATGTATATCATAAAATTTTCAACCATGAACACACGGGAATCAAAACATGGCAATATAATGTCCCTTGCAACCATGCACATAATTCTATGGCAACGACCTAGGCCGGTTCGCGGACGATTTTGTTGACCAAATGCTCTCACCACAAAGAAGTCCCACACTCACACATGTGTATATGATCATGTCAATATATTTCTCTTGGGACTAGGTAAGGCACTTACAAAGAAATTCCTAGCTGTGCTTATGCAATACCATAAGCTTTCCTTTACTTTCAATACCTCAATTTTTCGAGACGAGTTATAGGGATCACTATAGGACCTTTTAAGCTTGTAATGTAGGCTCGGGTTCGGGTATGGTATATGGGACTAGTAGCGTAACCCTCCTTGGCACTACACACACTTTGGCTCCACTCTTAACCTTCTTTTCACAATTTCTCCCTTTTTCCTTTGCTTTCTTCTTCTTTTACTTTCTTTATGGCTAAGTGCGGTATTCCTTCTTTCAAGTATTCATTTACTTTCATTTTTCTTGTTGCTCTTTTTCTTTTTAACAATTCTTTTTTTTTGTTTCTTTCATTATATACAACACACCCGTTCTTTCATTTTCATTATTCAATTTCATTCCACCCTACTCTCCTTAATCACCCCTTATGATAGCCACCTGAAAACTTAGGCAATTTGCTTGAGTTGAGGTTCCACGGTGCCCAGAGGGACTAGGGCCAAAAGCAGGTTCATTTTAATCAAGCAGGATGGTGAATTGGTGTTAACAAAGAAGAGGTCAATTTAAGCTCAAAATTTGGATCAAGGGATATTTATTTCCATTTGGTAGGTATTTTAAGGCAAAAGTGGACTATTCATCAAAAATGGCCTATTATCCTTTCCTAGTTTCGCATCCTCTACCTCGATTACGGCCCCACGACCGGGAAAGTTCTAAATTGACTCACACAACAGAATTCAACTATTAAACCTTACTCACACAATGCACAGGCCAACTCATCACTTCTACTAAGCGTTAGTTAAGGTACGGTCTACAATGGTAAACATGTTCATAGTTTTAATTCTATGCAATGATTCTGAGTCATTCTTGTTGATTTTAACACACATAAAAATTTTTAAGGAGGGGTATCACATTATCGGTTCAAACAATTTAAAAATCCATGATATTGCATTTGCCTTAAGTTCACCTAATTTTCTTTTGACTAACACAACAAACAAAAAACACATAAAAACCTAAACGTGTAGGCTATACTAGATAAGAAAAAATATCAGGAAAAGATATTCGGCAGAAAAATCCTCGGGTTATGCTCGGTAAATACACGAGTATCTCTCCCCACCCCATCAAGAAAAGCATCGTCTTCTAGAATTTATAAAAATAAAACATGGAAATAGAGAACATACCTATGTGACCTAGGCGTTTCACGGCACAGTCCATGGAGGGTGCGAGATACACCTCTAGTGTCATCTCTGTACCACCGGCTTTGAGCAGGGGCATTCTCAGAACCTACTAAGCTCACTTACCTTCTCCACAAGCTCTCACTGCCTCAACGGCCTCTATCTAGCCTCATCTCTAGATAAGCTGCTTGAGTACATGCATCTCTCAGCTCTTGCTTTTTGCTTCACAGACAAAAGAATCATCTCATCAAGACTTGCCTCCTCACAGGCCTCTTGCCTATCATGTGCCACATGCTCCTCAATGATAAAGTCAACTATTGGTGGTAGCTCTTCCTCGCTCATGTCATCAATCATTGGAAGCACGGGTGGAGGGATCACATCTACGTCATGCGGACAACTCCGCACCTCAGCTTGGAGTTACCGCCCTGCACGCCATCTAGCCGGCTCGGCGCACATGGCTGTGCAAGGCGCTCCATCCATACGCCTCTCAAGGCATCAACCGTATGCACTAAACTAGAGAGTGCCTTTAACTCATGTAGCACGACTACTTGCTCCATTATTACCTTAACTTCAAGAGCCATGTGTGTTTGGTGTTTTAAGCCTTTTCCGGCTTCTAGTGTCACGCCCGAGTCTACACCATGGATGCCAACACGGTGCCAAGCCACAAGTGACCCCAAGTCAACATGGTCTATCATTCACTAGCATTTTGAATAAACATGCACGGCCAGACTTAAAATAATATCATAAATTATTAAGAAAAACAAATACGAAAGTTAAGGTTCCAATCTTTAAATACCTTTGAATAAGTGAAAGTTATATCTTTTACGAAGCCATCCACCGAGGAGTTGCTGGGACAAGCCCTCAACTAACTCTAAATCTAAGAAAAACCATATCAAATGAAATAAATAAACAAAGCCCTCGAATGAGGAGGACTCACACTACGATATGCGGAAATGGAATACTCTGGCCAGAAGTAACTATCTATCTTTGGACGTGAGAACCTGCGGTTGTATCAAGAAATAATGCGATCTTGGGCATAATTGCATGCCCAAGTGCTGCTATAACTCAATTTAGTCTTGTTATCTACTTATTTATATACATTCTCATGTGATTTTATGTAAATGTGAATATATACTAACCAACATGATTAGTCCTTTTTTTTGAAGGTTAATAATGCATTTGAGGAACTAATTCATGATTTGGTGAAGTGAATGGAATCAAGAGCACAAGGTGAAATTCAACAAGAAAACATGCAATAAGCGGCACTGGCGCGATAGGGGCCATCAACCACGTTGCCAGCGGCAACGCGGCCGAAAATTGCATTTGGCACATTCGATCAGTCGCGTTACCTCCATGTCACGGAGGTCAATTAGGGCGTTCAGCTCCGTGACACGTTGTTGTTCACCACGAGGCCAAATTTTGCATTTTTCAGCATAGTATAAATTGAACCCTTAGCTTCTAAAATCATTTGACACGGGATTTTATGGACAAGTGCGAAGGAGGCGCGAAGGAGACTTGAATAACTCCTATTGGGTTCATATTTTCTTGGTTTCTTTTCATTTATTCTTGTAAGTATATTACTCTAAACAACGTTTTTTTGTAATTATTGAACATGAGTGCTAGAACCCTTCCTCTAGGGTTGAAGCCACAAGATATGATTGTGATTTGCGATTTGTTTGGAATTAAGTTATTGATTGTTGTTATCGTCTTACATTCTGCATTGTTGGTTTTTTTATGATTGATCACCATAAAAACATATATGTTAACTTGGGTAATAGCTTGAGAAAGCATTACCTAGGTCGGGACATGAGAATGTGAGGAGCATGTTTGTATCTCGCGATATAATCTTGTGTTCAGGATAGAAATATACCTAACACCGTGCTTGGTTGACAAACGGGGGGTATTAAAGACCAACTTGGGATTATCACATCAACACTCGAAGAAGTAGTTGTGAGGCTAAGTTGAGTTAAATGGTTAACGCACGAAAGTCCTTAATCGTTTCCCCGTAAACCACAACATAATGATTGCCCGCGAACAAGAAATTAGCATCCTCGCTCACTATGATGCGGTGAGGCTAGATTGCCATGTTTAGGGCTCGAAAGACCATGAACATGCAATTCTAGTATGTGAACGACAATTGATAGTTTCATACTTAAACCATTACAAATCGTATTATCGCGTGATTATCTGGTTTCAACTTTATGTTGCTCCTACCTTTATTGAATTTAGAATATTTCGTTGTTCTCAGACTTAATTAAACCTTCTCGAAAACTACTCTAGAATCAACACTTGCAGAAAGTTAATATCACACTTGAACATTAGTTAGGCGAGTTAGTCCGGTCCTGTGGGTTCGACATTTAGCTCTTAAAGACCTTTGTATTACTTGTACAACCCGTACACTTGCGGAGCTCCATCAAGTTTTTGGCGCCTTGTCGGGACTCGGCTAAGTTTAGTTAATTTTTCTGTTTTTGTGTGATTTTTAAATTTCCTTAAGTGTTGAAGAAATTTGTTTTTTCTTCATTAATTTTAGATTTATTTTATTTATTTTAGTTTTTAATCGACACCTTTCTTAACATGACATGCGTGGAATATAAATGGGTTACATGGTGGATACTCTTGCGTGGAGTCTTGGCTAAGTTGCGAGGACCCCACTTGTGGCAATTCTTTGTAACACGTGCAATATATATGTGGTGGTCAAGAAGACCATTGGGATGTTTGTCAGAATGCATACTCCCATCCCCAAGCCCCTACTATGATCATACATTGTTTGTTGAATATAGGCATAATGAATATGAGGACTTGGGACACCAAGCTCGAATAGAAGACATGCTAAAGCGGATGATTGAGCAAACGAAGCAATGAAGGAGGCGATGGCGACGTGAGAATTCGGCAAGAGAATGCGGAGGTTCTAGAAAGGATGAGCGTTAAATTCATGGAGATGATTGCGAGCGGGCTTGTGATAAATTGCGGAGTAACGATTATAGGCGATATTCAGAGGAACTACAAGAGGAAGCCAAGGGTGAATTTTTGGATGAAGCCCGACAATTAGAATCTCTTGGTTGTCCCGTGATGATCACTTATGGGAAATTCATGCTAAAGAAGAGATAGAGTATACCCCATTTATCATTAATGGAGAGATAGATGTTGATGCGGAGAAGGTGTATACAAGTAAGGAGTCAATCACAATGCGGTTTCAGAGATGGTGTAGTGGACCCACTCGAAGCATTTTCGACATTGAGTTTGGGTGACAACATAGAAATAGAGTCTTCAAGCTTATAGAGGAATGTCTAGAGGAGGACCAAGCCCCGTATATTTTGGAATTCTTGATTTCAATAGACAAAATGACTTCACTTATGAGGCCAATAAACGTCAAGGCGACATATCTTGCTTGGTCCTTACAATTTCTCACCACCACCCCTAGAACACAAAGGAAATTAGAGAAGAAATTGGGGTGAGATTCATATCCTCAAGGTGGAGGAAAAGTGGTGAAACTTGTCACGTCGTGCCGCGACGTAAAATTCGCTGCTTGGGAGGCAACCCAAGGGTACCATTTAATTTCTTTCATTTAAGTTGATTTTATTAATTTTTCTTCTTGTGTTGTTTTGGTGGTAAGTTAAAAGCACGAGATGGAGGGAAGTCACAGTACTCGCGGAGGAGGAAGCTAACAAGTATGGAAGAGAAAAAGTGTGGGGTCGAACACCCACTTGCACAAGGATTGAAGGAAAGCATGAGGTTAGCTAGGCCTAAAGGCCTCAAGGAGTATTTCTCACCCTCTTAAAGTGTTAATTTGATGCTATGAAATAGCATGATTCAAGTGTGGGGTGAGGGAAATTTCAAAATTTTGTGTAACTGATTTTACGAAGGTAATGCTTCCGAGAAATTTGTGAGAAAATTGAAAAAAGTTTTTTGTGGAGTTAAGCATGACTTCATCACCCGTTGGTTTTTCTTTTCGGTTCTTTTCCGGCTGGGGTCTTTGAACCGAAGAATAAAAAAATTTCTTTGTGTATATAATGTTTTAGTCATCGTTAGGAGGTTTGTTTCCGGCTGATGGATGGATGGCGACCATCTTGAGGAAGAATTGAGTCATTAGGTTGGTTTTGAACCATTAGCTATTAATGGCTTGATGTTTCTTGTTATGTGCTATATGAATGATTGTAAGATACAAGTGTGGTTAGTGTTGAAGCATGTAAGAAGTGTATAACTTTGTATGAGACACTTAGTCTTGAATTTGACTGAAATATGATTAAAGCTTAATGTTTAAATTCTTGTGATTATTTTAGTTAAAAAATCTCTCTTGAGTATGTCTTGAATTGAGCATGTGCCATAAGTGTAAGGTTTTGATTATTACGTACTTTATTGCAGTGTCTAGAACTTTCCTAGTGTGTTTATAAAACAAAATGAAGGATGTAGAGTGTAGGAAATGATTTAGGCATTTCTTTGAATGAGCCAAATATTTAATCCTTGCCTTACCTACCTTGAATATTGAATCCCAGTTAGCCCCATTGAGCCTTAATCTTATTCTTTGATAGCTGCATAGCTTAATCCACTTTTTCTTTCATTAGCCTTGAATTTGATCCAAACTCTAAGCGCTTAAGTGAAAAAAATTCCAAGAGTGAAGGAGTGAAGAGAAGCGTGAAAAGAAGGAAAAGTAGAAGTTTTGAAAAGTTGAGAAAAGGACAAAGGTGCACTTGTTTAAAAATGGTTGATTATTAGTAAGGTGTAAGAAAATAAATGAATGAAAAAAATTTGCTTAAGTACTCCTTACTACTAAGCTAAGTGTGCTTAAAGAAATGGGAACAAGAAGAGAAAATTCAAGATTGAAAAGAATGAGGAGGGAGTAAGAAAGAGATGTCCATAATGAATGTTGGATGTATTAAAAGTGCTTGGGGAGATAGTCACTTTTGGCCCGGATTAGTACCTACCCATCCCTTAGCTTGTTACAACCCATTAAGTCCTACTTGATCATACGTTTATACATCCTTAAATTAGTGGAGTAAAATACTAAGGGCAAGCTTATGGGTCGACACATGATGCATGTGAATTATTTGTGGGAGCTAGCGTAATTTTTATTCATATACCCATACATGGTTTTATTTGAAAATTCATGAGTTAAAATGGGTAACTCTCTTGTTGTGAGGGCACATGTTTAATGAAGGATAGAATTCATGTTAGTTTCTTGTCAGTTGATTTGCATGAGTTTGTTGAGTCAATTCTTGAGGTTAGGAAGTCCTAACATGGTTTACTTACTTTTAAGGAATAAAACTTGCATGCTCTATTTAGCAACTTGCTATCTTATATAATCATTATAGCCGTAGCTTGAATTATCTTGCTAAATTAGTTGTGTGTGAGTCTTCATGTGCATGGGATGTAAAGGTTTGTTCGAGGACGAACAAGACTTTAAGTGTGGGGTTGTGATCTTGGGCATAATTGCATGCCCAAGTGCTACTATAACTCAATTTAGTCTTGTTTATCTACTTGTTACTTATACATTCTCATGTAGTTTATACGATATGAATATATACTAACCAACATGATTAGTCCTATTTTTTGAAGGTTAATAATGAATTTGAGGAACTAATCATGATTTGGTGAAGTGGAGAATGGAATCAAGAGCAAAGGGGTGAAATTCAACAAGAAAACATGTAATAACGCTTTGTGAGATAGGGGCATAAACGCATGCCAACGCGGCAACACTTGGCCCGAAAATTGCATTTTTGGCACATTCGGTGAGAATTTTACGTTACCTCCATGTCACGGAGGTCAATTAGGACGTTAGGCTCCGTGACACGTTCTTGTTCCACCACAGGAGCCAAATTTTGCATTTTTCAGCATAGTATAAATTGAACCCTTAGCTTCTAAAATCATTTTGACACGGGATTTTCTGGAAAAACTGGAAGGAGGCGCGAAGGGGCCGAAGAACTCTATTGGGTTCATATTTTCTTGGTTTCTTTTCATCTATTCTTGTAAGTATATTACTCTAAACAACGTTTTCTTGTAATTATACGAACATGAGTAGCTAGAACCCTTCTCACAGGGTTGAAGCCACAAGATATGATTGTGATTTGCGATTGTTTGAATTAAGTTATTGATTGTTGTTTTGTCTTACATTCTGGATTGTTGGTTTTTTTATAGTTGATCACCATAAAAACATATATGGTAGCTTGGGCAATAGCTTGAAAGCATTACCTAGGTCGGGACATGAATGTGAGGGGTATGTTTGTGTCTCGTGATATAATCTTGTGTTCGGGATAGAAATATACCTAACACCTTGGTTGACAAACGGGGGGTATTAAAGACCAACTTGGGATTATCCACATCACCACTCAACAAAGTAGTTGTGAGGCTAAAGTTGAGTTAAATGGTTAGACGCACGAAAGTCCCTAATCGTTTCCCCGTAAGCCACAACATAATTGATTGCCCATGAACTAGAAATTAGCATCCTCGCTCACTATGATGCGTGAGGCTAGATTCTTTGTGTTTAGAGGCTCGAAAGACCATGAACATACAATTCTAATTATGTGAGACGACAATTGATAGTTTCATACTTAAACCATTACAAATCGTAATATGTAGATTATCTGGTTTCAACTCTATGTTGCTCCTAGAGTGAATTCAGAATATTTCGTTGACCATATTTAGACTTAATTAAGTCTCCCTCGAAAACTTCTAAATCAACACTTGCAGTTAATATCACACTTGAGCTTGATAGTTAGGCGGGTGGTCCGAGTCCGTTTGTGGGTTCGACATTAGGTTCTTAAAAAGGGCCTTGTATTACTTGTACAACCCGTACACTTGGGGCGCATCAGATACATCATGGAAAGAATGCATCGATTACTTTGAATGTCGAGTAAGTGGGAAGAAACATATGGAATATAAAGTTTGAACTGAAAATGATACGACATGACCAACGAAAAGGGTAAACTGAGCGCATACTACAAATATAATCTGAAATGGTCAAGATGACCACATTACGATGGTCAAGGACATGCTAAATGTGAAACCTTTAGTCGAGATATTGGACTGAAGTAAGCTACTTGTTTTGATACTAGACTGAACTGATTAGTGGGAGAGTCTATAACCAACATTTAACCACATGAGCTAGACGTGGAGTACGATGTATACACCCCCTTGGGTAGGACAATATACCTTGCCAGGATAAAGGCATGAGCGAGTGATCATAAAAATATATCTGGACAATTAGGCCAAGTAATACTAAAACCTACGGCGGCAATGCGGTTAAGAGACACAGGTGTGTTGGAACCGGCACGCTCGGTGCTAAGTTCTACTCCCATTGGAACATCTAAACTGAACTACGGGTGACAAAGCTCGAATGCGGGGCCCAAGACTAGTCAAGGACAAATAACTACATGGTATTACCTTGAGAACATCGGACAGATTCACAAGCTGAGTTACGTGACTTGTCGGGCGACATCAGAAACATCATAGTCTATAAAACAGCCAATAATGACTGAGATGCAGGGATGGTGAGGTATAACTGAATGTCATGACCGCCTAATGGATAATTGGCAGAAATGCGAATGCGGGTCTGGCGGGAGGCACCAATGACACCTCGAAAATAAACTAAAGTCAAAATTATTAGTTGATATTTTCTGAGTGCAGAACTCTACGTTCCTAAGCATTCTAAACTACTAGCGACTAATAGAGGACTCAACTTATCCCAACAATATGAAAATTTCATAATATAGAGCAATTTCAAGGATTCTAAGAATCTCATTCAACAGGGCTAACGTCATTCTTATTAATGGAATATCTACTCCACATGTATAAATATATAGGAAATACTATAAAAATTCAGCCATAATATTCTTCATTCACTAGAAATTTAATAAGCAAATTCATAACTCAAAAGTTAGGGCTTAGATTTATATAAACACTGACAATTTGATAGAAATTATTGGGATCATATCAACAATATACATGAACATCGTTCTAAGTAGAAATCGAAAATAACCATGAAACCTTTTCATACTAAAAAATTTGGGCTTAAAATTGATGCAAGAAATTGAGGGGGATCTTGTGGGAACAGGGAACAACAATCCCCTTTCTAAAACCTCATACACGATGAAGAACCCACGAAAATCTTGAGAAATTGAGAGGAAGAAAGTTGTATTAGTTCTTGCTCTTGAGAATTCTTGGGAGAACTTACGGTCTACTTTTGAGTACTCAGTGGGAAGCGAGGAAAAGGACCCATTACCCCCACTAAAATGTCTAAAACCAAAGTCAAAATGACGTGGTTTAATGCTTGGGAAAATAGGAAATTACTGAATAACCCTTAAAAATTATTGTCCCGGGTGTTCCTAACGGGTGAATAGACGACTCATTACAGTCCCGATGAGTCGTTGGGTCCTCCCGATCAAGTTCACGGAGAATTTCCTCTGCGACTCCCCGACGGGCACATGATGAGTCGTCATGGCTGGGAGCGATTCGTCGTGTCGTCAGTCAGGCCTGCTTGATAAGAACATTATAAGGGACTAGAAAGGGAGGTGACGAGTCTTCCCCCTGCGTGAAGACTCGTGATGACCTTCCGTAAAGTACCTTTGTCTACTTTTCTAATTCTAAAACTCCAGCTTGGCAACGGGTGACTAAGCGAGTTGTGCGACTTGATAACGACTCATGGGGTCATTCCGTTTGGGAAGCACTAACTCATCATATTAGGCATCCTTCTCACAGTTGACACAGACGACTCTTTGGGTCCCTTAACGACCCGTCGGGTTGGTGGATTACGCAGCTTTGCGAGTTTTCCAGATTTTCTAAATTAAGTCCCGAATATTGATTTGAGCTTAAGAGGCATTAAAATATCTCCCCCTTGGAAACATTCATCCTTGAATGTTAGAAACTCATAACCGAGGAAAAATAACAAACAAAGCATTAAGATATTGCTCATTCAACTTCAAAACGACCCGAAGTGACTACCTCTATTTTAGAATATAATTGAGCTTGAATTTTGCTTTTCATAAACACAACCAAAGTCGAGAAAATTTAGTTACATGAGCGGAATTCAACAACTAGATCGGGTCTTAAAACAAAAAAATTCACATATCAAACTACAATAGAGTGGTAGAGAACAAGTGTGGGTATTTGGCCCTCATATGCCTTGACCTCCCATGTAGCTCCTTCAACTTCTTGATTCCTCCATAAAACCTTAAGTAAAGCTATTTCCCTATTCCTCAATATACAAATCTGGTCTAGGATTTGGTGGTACCTCCTTATAGGTGAGGCTATACGATCAGGGGAATATTTATATACTTAAATCGACACTCAAATGCATCGCTTTTGCCTTGTTTATATCAACAATGTGTGTATATTCTCATGTAAATTGTATGAAAGTGTGATTTTATACTAACCAACATGATTAGCCTTGTTTTGTAGGTTTTGATGATTTTTGAGGAGCTAATCCATGGGTTGGTGAAGTAGAGAAACTGGAGACGGAATAAACAGCGGCGACAGAGGAGGCCCAAAACGGCCCACTGCTTGGCGTCGGCAACGTGCCAGCGGCCAGGGCTGCCAAGACAGCCCGTTTGCCGCGTTGGCAACGTGCCACGGCGGGAGTGGCTCCGCGACAACCTTGTGCAATCTGTTGCCACGGCAGCGTGCCATGCCAGCGGCGGTCTTTGCAGGCCGAGTTTGGGGTGATTTCGGTAAGCCTCGCGTTTGGGCCGTGTCACGGAGGCAGTGCTCCGCGAGGTACTCCGTGACACGTTGCTATTGTCCAGGACAAATTCCTACTATTATAAAATAACACACTTAGGTTTATTTTTACATGTCGACTTGGTGGAGCAACGTGGAGTTCTGGAGGCGAGTTTTGAGGATGAAAATTCTTAGGGTTTTTTCTATCCCTTTCTTCTTCCTTTCAATTGTTTGCATGATTTCCATTCATTTAACGTGTTCAATCCACAAATGAGTGGCTAATTCTCTTTCTTCTTTGAGGTTATGAACTATTGTGTTGAAATGTAATTATTGAATTGCTGGTTTATTTTATCTTTTCTTCCATGGTTGTTCTATTTAATTCTTGTTCTTACTCGTTAATATCTAGCCAATGTTAATGTAAATCCAAAAGTCGGTTTCACCGGGGGCAAGAAGGCGGAAAGTTGGCGAATTAATGGGATATGATCTTTTCTTGGTTTGGAAAAATTGGGAATTGCTTTACCTTCGGGATAGAAATATACACAGAAAGTCGTATTAGTCATGTGTGAGATCGGTTTTGTATGGCTAGAACTTGAATTTCTTCTTATCACGAAAATGTAGGTGGAAGGTTCATGATTCTTAAGTTGGGTTAAATACGAGAGTTTAATCCATAGGCATAAGTTCCGACTAGCAACCGGAGGAAAAGATAAACCATGTACATCAATAGTTCGTTTCTTTATGTTCTTTGTAGCCTCGGCATGCTCACGTTCATAGTTGATTAAATTGTATAGATATTTTATTTTGTTATAAAAATAGTTTCCAAAATATAAAAACTCTTCTTTACTGTTGTCTTCATTATTAGAGTTTTAGTAAATTAACGCGAAAAGGTTTTACCGAAGTAGTCAGTCCTGACAAGGTTCGACATTCGGTTCTTAAAAGCCACTATATTACTTATGCGACCGTACACTTGCGGGCACATCACCCTATCTTTGTTGCCACACTATCCAATGGCATCACCCAGGGTTGGATCTCAATACACTTTTTCAAAAGTGATACATGGAAAACTGGATGTACGGCTGCTAGTTCGGAAGAAACTCTAGCTCATAGGCCATCTTTAGATATGCCACAAATTCTATAGGTCCATACCTAGGAGCGAGTTTCCCCTTCTTTCCAAAACCTCACATCACCCCTTTCATGGGTGAAATTTTTAGGTATACCCAGAGTCATCAACTGAAAACCAGTTCTCTTCTTCGTACATCGACATAGAGTTTCTAACGCCTCGGAGCATTTCTCAATCTTTCTCGGATGAAGTGAGACTTTAAGCCTCATGAACCGAGTTTGGCCCTATGGCTGTAGACTTCAAACCAACCTATAGGAGATCTACACCTCCTACCATACAATGCCTAAAACGAAGCCCATCGAATGGTGGAAGGATAGTTGTTGTTGTATGTAAATTCGATAAGAGGCTGATGGTCATCCCAATTACCCTTAAAATCGACCCGCGCACGCTCTTAGCATATCTTCTAGAGTATGAATAGTCTTTTCGGCTTTCCCGTACATGCAACGGGTGAAATGTTGTCTTGGAAGAGCTTGACCTTGAGTACCAAGTCCTTCTAAAGACTTCTAGAAATGGGAGGTGAGCTGCGTGCCTGTTTGAAATAATGGCCAATGGCACCCCGCGAAGTCTAACTAGCTCAAGCCATAAGTTTAGCATAATCCTCGAAATTTGAATATGTGGTTTTGACTAGGAGAAAGTGAGCTGACAGTAATCCGATCTACTACCATCCAGTTGAATCATGTTGCGGCGAGTCAGCGGACACGTAATAAAATCAATATTTAGTTCTTCCCACTTCCACATGTGTATGCTGATATCTTGAGTCATGCCCCCTGGCCTTTGATGTTCCAGCTTGACTTGCTGGCAGTTCGCGCACTTAGCTACAAATTAGGCAATGTCTCTTTTCATTCCATTCCATCATTAAATATCCACTCAAGAAAGTCGCGAGTACATTTAGTAGAACCGGGGTGAATAGAATACCTTGAGCTATGTGCCTCCACCAAAATCAGGCCCATCTCGACTCTCACGGTATCCGGCACACACAACCTTCCCTAGTAGCGGAGCACTCCATCTCCCCCATTGGAGAAAGCCTCAACACTTCTTTTACGCAAACCACTTCCCTTGGGTTTAAGTAGAAGGCTGGATCTTTATCTTGTACGGACTTAACTTCAACTACCAAAGATGAATTTGACCCGCTTTGTAATCTTTGCTCCACCTTCGGTTGAGTCTACTAGTTGCACCCCTAACCCGAGTGATTTGTGAACATCCTTTGCTAACTCCCTTTTTCCTACCTGAAGTGAGCTACACTTCCCATAGATCGCCTTCTTAGGGCGTCATCCGCCACATTGGCCTTGCCAGAGTGATATAACACACTTATGTCATAATCTTTCGGGAGCTCTAACCACCTTCTGTCGGAGGTTTAGGTCCTTACAGCGAACACGTCTTGAAGACTCTTGTGATGTAAATACATTTATGTGAGATCAGGTACAAGTAATGTCTCCATATTTTTAATGCGAATACCACCGCTGCCAACTCCAAGTGATGAGTTGGATGATTCCTCGTGAACTTTGAGTTTCCTAGAGGCATAGGCTATCACTTTGACCCATTACATCATAACGCAACCAAGTCCAACTATGGAAGCTTCGCAATATACTACAAACCCATCTATTCCTTCTAGTAGGGTAAGCGGAGGTAGTGAGTGAGTATTTAACTCTGAAAACTCTCTTTTCACACTCATTCGACCACTAGAATTTTACCCTCTTCTAAGTTAACTTGGTCAGAAGGGATGCTATGGAGGAGAAACCTTCAACAAACCAACGGTAATAACTCGCTAAGCCCCGAGAAACTTGATCTCGGTAGGAGAAGTAGGTCTAGGCCAATCCTTTGCTACTTTGAGTATATGAGGATCTACTTGTATCCCTTACTTTGTTACCACATGACCCAAGAATGACCTGAGACTTTAACTTGAATTCACACTTGCTAAATTTGGAGAATAGTGGCGATCTCGGAGGGTGCAGCAATCATAACTTAATAGATGATCGACATGTTCTTCTTCATTTAAGGTACACCAGAATGTAGTCAATAAATACAATGACGAACATATCCAGGGTAATGCTTGAAACCCTATTCAATAAATCCATAAAGTCTTAGATTCGTTAACCCAAAGG
Organism: Datura stramonium; assembly: GCA_018107945.1. NCBI lineage: Eukaryota > Viridiplantae > Streptophyta > Magnoliopsida > Solanales > Solanaceae > Datura > Datura stramonium. Next base: position 113,269 of record JACEIK010003549.1, on the reverse strand, counting down.
ACATCACCACAAACTCGTAGGGATCTCTGAGTTTTGAATGTTGTCTTCGGTATGTCGCACTCTCGACCCTTAGCGATGGTATGCGACACGATATCGATCTTTAAGAAACAAGCTGGCTCCCTGAAGCTAGTTGAGCAGTCATCAATTCTAGGTAGGGGATATTTTTTCTTGAGCATTACTTTGTTCGGTTGGCGTTAATCTATGCATTCTAAAGTCTAGTCCTTTTTATGCATGAATAACCTTGGGCACGGGGAAGAGAGATGTTGGGTCTGATGAAACCCTTATCGAGGTCTTTTATTTCTCCTTCAGCTCCTTAAGCTTAGCTGGATCCATTATGTAAGGAGGGATAGAGATGGGGTGAGTATGCGGAAGGAGATCTATTCCGAATCTATTTCCGTTCAAGGGAACTCCCGAGGAGAAGATCTTGAATAAATACTTACAGGAACTCACTAACAACTGGAATTGACTTAATGGTTGGGGTCTCGGAGTTGGAATCTTCTACTAGAACCAAATGATATAAACATCCCTTGGAAATGAGTTTCTAGGCCTTAAGGGAAGGAAATAAACCTACCCTTAGGCGAACTCTTTGCTGACCATTCTAAAGCCCGGGTCATTAGAAGCCAAAGTGAAAACTCTAGTTACGCAATCAGCGTGCATAGCGGAGTGTAGCAATCCATGCCAAGGGCGGTTCAATGTCAACCATGTCTAGTTCTACAAGATCAGGTATGACTTTACTCAAGGCGAGATTGTGCGGTTTCTATACACCCAGCTAGCCCGACTCTGGCTGGGATGGAGGCGAGAAGAGGTTACATTAGGACCTGCGGATTGATGCCAAAGCTGTCTTTACTTCGTAAGTAATTTACAAATGAAAGGGTAGATCCTGGATCTAGGAGAGGGGAATACACATTTGAGTGAAAGAGACGTAACATACCGATGACTACATTCAGGTGAAACTCTGATCTGACGAGAAGAGAGAATAAAAATGATTGGCATTGACCGCTATACGTACAGTGGGTTGGCCTGCTGATTTAGTCGGCCTGCTAGAGCTAATGAGGTAGTGGATTGTGATCTCCTCGCCTGTGATGGGCACTCCTAAGCACGTGTCCAAGCTGTCCACACCCAAAGCAGCCCTCTTTTCCACTGAAGGCATTCTCTGGGTGATTCCTACCACATAAGGACAAAAGTTTGGATACTTATTTCCTATATTGTGGGCACGGGCCCGGGGTGCCGAGAGGAGCCACCCCTCTGATCCTAGCGGGACCGAAAGGTTAGGCGCCCAGAGCTAGGTCTTGGGGCCCTTTGCTGTTCAACATTGTGGGCAGCCACCACCGCGAATCTGCGGTGGCAAAAATACGTATGACCCGGTTCTTGCCGCGCTTGTTCTTACGTTCCATCTTTCGGCTTCTCTTTGCCTTCATCTGCTTGGCATACACAATTAAATTAGAAGGTCCATGTCCTTGATAATCATTGTCGTCTTGCACTCTTTGAGAAGATTAGATACTCCATTTACGAACTTCAGCATGCGAGCCCTTGGTTGGGCCACCATCTCTAGAGCATACTTTGATAGTCTAGCAAACTCTAGAGCATACTCCTCCAACTGTCTGAATTCCCACCGTAGGTTCATAAACTCTTCCATCTTAATCTCCCTCAACTCGGGAAAAACCTATCCAGAAAAACTGTATGAAACTCCTCCCAATCAACTGGTCCTACTTCTGGCGGCCCGCCCTCCTTCCCTTTACTCGTACCAAGCCTAGGCTACCCTTTTTAGCTAGTAGGCAGCCAGGTCAGCATTCTCGGAGGAGTTGATACCCATGATCCGGGATATCATTTACAAAGCCTTGTGGGTCCTCTCTCCCACCATTGTGAAAGTTTGGAGGGTTCATCAGGTGAAATCCCATACAGGCCTTGTTGCAGAGACCCACTTGTGGCCCTCTTGAAACACCTCTTGGTTCACTTGATTGGTGTGATGCAGCGAGCAAGCTGGATAGCCGCCATGGTGTGATAGACAAAGAGTCGCCACGAGGCTTGTCGGAGTTAGTGGAGCGGGTCTATTGGCGTTTCGGTCTCTTAGTCCATTTCCACGTCGAGGAGGCATTGTTTATTGAAAAACAAAGCACGAATCAGGAAGGGCATTTTTTAGATTTGGACTTAAACACATGATAAAGAATACGAACAAAAGGGGAATTTTCTAATAACGCATCCTCATAGCCTCCTTTTCAAAAGTGTCGCGCACTTCATACCCATGAAAAGGACTCTACTCGATACGGCACCAAGCTTTCCGAGGATACTCCTAAACCTAATGCTCCGATACTAAGTTTGTCATGCCCAGAATACACACCACTGGACGTAACAAAGTACTTGAAGCCACAAGTGACCCCAAGTCAACCCCATGGTCTATCATTCCACTAGCATTCCTAAGTAGAAGCATACCATGAGAACTTAAAATAATAGCATAAATTATTTAAGGAAAAACAAATCTAAAGTAAAGTTCCAATCTTTAAATACACTTAATAAATGAAAGTCATATTTATACAGAAAGCCACATCTAAGCGAGGAGTTGTTGGGACAAGCCCCAGCTATCTAGTATAAGCAAACAATCAAATGAAATAAATAAACAAAGCCCTGAATGAGGATGACTCATGATCGATCTTAGAGAATGTAATACTTACAACTAAGTAACTATACATGTTGGACACGAGAACTGCAAGTTTGTATCATGAAAGCGATACAATAGTATTGGAGATGTTGTTGTGGATCTTCATGAGGAGACACGTGGTGCCGGTGTGCAACAATTGCACCATGTTACATTTAAGCTCAAACCTCCCTCCTGGCTCTTGTGTTTGCAAATACTAGATATAACATTGTTAGCATGTGGGATTGCCACTTCGCGAACCGGCCTTCTTGCCATTTCCTCGGGCCTGCTGCGCCCTCATAAGTGAGTGGATTCTGTTTTTGCTCGAGAATTGCCTGTCTTAGCAAGCTACTGACTTCTTCTCTAGAGCTTCTCTTCTTTAGCCAGTAAATTGTCTTTCAGGCTCTATATATGAATCCACCAGCTCCTTATCTCTTGCAGTGTTCACAAGAATTCAATATCTGCAAGGGAAAGGCTAAGACCAAGTTATCATGCCTGTAGATTGTAAACTAACACTAATAGAATTAAATTACCAATTTCCAGTCCCCATTCAGCGGCGCCAAAAACTTGTTCGGTGTTGTGGCTATGAAATTTGATAGTAAAACAAGTAGTAAAGTGGCTTAATTAAAGCCAAGTATCGATCCACGAGGAATTTGAGCTACGGTACTAATTAACTAAGCATCGATGAACTATATCTTTAAGAATGCAGACAACCAAATTAATAATATTTTGAAGTTGGTTACTAAGTAATAAAAATCTAGTTTAAGATTATAATTGATCTGAACAATAGTAATGAGCAAGGCGAGGTTAAAAGCGACATTCGGGAATGAATTTATCAATACAAATTAGTTAATCCCTTTCCTTCGGTTGCTAGTTAAAAATTATTGCCTATGGATTGGATCTTTCGGTCCTATCATTTAGAATCTTTAGACCTTAATCTACATTTTAAAACGATAAAAGAGTTTCATGCTCTATCCATACATAACAAATTCCTTAATTGACTAATAAGACTTTCGGATATATTTCTATTAGAATGTAAATCTTTCCTCAATTTTTGCAATGAAAAGATCATATCTCTCAATTCACATTTCAATTTCTCTTTTCAAAAATCAAAATTGGATTTCTAGATGTCACATTAACATTTGGCCAAACATTAATGCGGTAAAGATAAGAAAAGATAGAACAACCATTGAAAAATGGCGAAATGATCAACGTAACATTCCACTACAATTTTTCTTAACCTCAACAAGTGAATTAGCCACTCATTTGTGGATTAAACATCATCAAATAGGTAAATTCCTTACAAACAATTGAGATAAAGAGAAAGAGAGAAGAAGAGAAGAACCCTAGAATTTTCGTCCTCTCAACTTCTATATTAACCCCACGTTTTTGCTGAACAAAATTAGAATGTTTAAAATAAAACCTAAGTTGCTATTTATACTGTTGAGAATATTTCCCGATAACAAGGCACATGGCAAAGTGTATCGTGGAGCACTCCTCCGTGCCACGGGGTATTGCGGACCCTCAGGAAGTCAGCTCCCCCGGCAATTTCACCTCGGCGTGGCACGGCTTGCATCGCGGAGCTTGGTCAACGTGTCACGGTGCTATCCGGCGCTTTTCTTTGGAGATCTTGATGTTCCAGGTAATTGTACGCAACGTGACACGGAGTGCATCGCGAACATTGCCTCCGTGTCACGGAGAGCTACTGTGAGCCTTCCTTTGGAAATTGACCAAGTTATTTCATCCGAGGCGGAATGCCTCCGCGACTGGCAGTGACCCTTTTTTTCTGCTCTTCCTTGTCATTTTCCACTACTTGTTCCAAGTCTATTCGATTTTCACCAACATGTATATTAGCTTCAAAAAATTTCCTTTTACCTGCAAAACAGCACTAATCATGTTGATTAGTATAAATTCACACCACAACAAAATCACATGAGATATTACACACAATGATAGATAAACAAGTTGAAATGAAGCATTTGAGGTACACTTTGGGCATGCAATTCTTCCCAAGATCACTTACCCCACACTTAAAACCTTGTTAGATCTCCGAACAATACTCTCTCTCACATCTCATGCAATTGAAACCCACGCATAGCTACTTTGGCTCGACAATTCAAGCTACGGCTATACCGATTATTCAATATGAAAATCATCAAGAAAACATTCATGGTCTCATCAAATACAATGAAATACACACATTAGACCTCCCTAAACTCAAGAATCGATTCTCGATCTCGGAAAACTCATGCAAATCAACTGACAAGACATTCGACATGAAATTTAATCTCTCATCAAGCATGTGCCCTCACAACACAAGAGAATTTCCCCATTTGCAATCATATGATTTCCAAAGAACTACATGTAGGGGTATATGAAACGATTTCGCTCTCTCTCCAAAATTCACATGCATCATGTCATGAACCTTAGGCTTGCCTCTAGTGTATTACTCCACTAATATAAGGACGCGTGATGTAAATCACGTAGGACTTAACTTGGTTTGTAATGTAAGCTAAGGAACTAGTAAATCTTTGGGCTAACCAATATGCTTTAAGCTTCCTTAAGCGCTTTTCAATACATCCCACTATCATTATGGGCATTGTTTCTTCCTTCATCCTCTCATTCTTGAAATTTTTTTCTTTGTTTTTGTTCCCATTTCTTTAAGCACACTCGACTTACTAGCAAAGATTAGTTATATCTTTATTTTATTTCATTTCAGCAGTGCACCTTTGACCTTTTCTTTAACTTTCACCCCTTCCACTTTTCCTTCCGTTTCACAATTCTCACTCCTTTGCAACGTGGGAAAATTGTTTTCTTGAGCGCTTGGGGTTTTGATCAAATTCACGGTAAATGAAAAGAAGGGATTAGCTCAGTTTGTACCTCTTTGAAGAAAGAAAAAAATAGGCTAAAGGCTCAATGGGGCTAACTAGGATGTACATTCAAGGTAGGTATGATAATGGAGCTTTTGGTTTAATCAAAGAAATGCCTACATCCTCTCGTACAATACACATCCTTCATTTCGTTTAGTACACACACACCCGGGCAAGTTCCTGAACCTTGCAATAGCATGGAATAATCGAAACCTCACCTCACACTCATTGCACATGCTCCAGCTCAAGACATATTCCTGAGACTCTTCAATCAGCTAATTACAAGAAATTCACTATTAAGCCTCAATCACACGAATCGAACTCATAGCTAGAGTATCTCAACATGTTTACACATTTGCATGCTTTCATACGAATCACCTTTGCATCATTATATCATGTACAACACGTAACAAAATTCCGAACCATGAAGTGGTGACACGTTTGAAACAAAAAAGAAAGAAAGAAACTACTCCTATCGACTACATTTCCCTTAAGACGGTCGTCATCCATCCATCATAGGGAATGGTCATTATCTACAACTTCAGTTCAATGGGACTATTCTGCAGCAAAAGCACCAAAAACAAAATGAGAAACCCAACATAAAGAAATTCAACAAAAAAATTTAAAAATTTCAAAATATTTACACAACAACCAACTAACAACAGCTCAACACAACACACAACGACAACATTCATTTACAACACAAAGTGAGTGGAACAAACCACACAAAGTCACAAGGTCACATTTTCACAAGCACAACACAAAAACATAAACATAATAACAAAAGCGGTGGCACCTAACTACTCCCACCCCACACTTAAACCAGACATATTCCCGGTGTTCACATAATTTCACATATCACAAGGTTGGGTGGTGACTCACGATCAGTGAAGTATTCAACTTCTTCATCGGATATCGTTGCCTCGTCTCCCATATGGAATCGCCCCCATGAGTCCTCGTCGACTCCAACACTCCGAGTCTTCCGATGTATCTCTCCTCATCGGTGGGGACATCATCATCTACGGAGCTCCACATGATGGCCCCACTATGCATAGAGCCTGGCATTCTGCCGAATGGGTAATCAAGCTCGACACCGCCGGCTCGTCCTCCAGTTCAAGGCCTCCCACCGATGCGCGGTGCAACATCGCATCCCGTATGTACGGGCAATATGCGATCATCCGAGCATGTCGCTCGACTGGGTGTGAGCACCGGCCCGTGAATAGTGTCCCATGCCTTGGTTTTAGTGACATCAAGACACGTCTGTCAATCTGTGGGATGTAATCTAGGTCCTCCTCCTCAGTGTCGTGGTCCACGAGGAGCGTGGTAAGCAAACCACCGGGCAGTATCTATGCCTGATGTAGTCGAGGCTCTCTTAATAGCGGAATGATTACCGCCCCAACATTTATTTCAAGCCCCTTCATCGGGGCATACACCAAATACACTCTATCCCAGGGTGACATCATCATGTGCACCCCAGAGATAGAGCATGAACATACAATTTTCAACCAAATCTTTGGGCCTCCGATTCATGCGAGAGTAGGGAAATGTATGATGGTAGCCCCTCTCCTTGTGCCTACCCCACCGTGCTGTCGATCGGACTCCACATAGAGTCGTCGATTCGCATAGGGTGGAGTGATGTTGTTGTCGGAGGACATGGGCGTACGTAATCCCTACGCCCACAAGATAGCATTCAAGTGATGGGGCTCAAAAGTAACAACCCTGCCCACGATCTTGGCAAATTAATGACCTAAATGAGGTCGAGGTTCCGATTGGCATAGAACTCCCGAGATCGAGATGGAGATTGCACTCCCTGGGCTCTTCGAAGATGAAGTTCGGCCCGGTGAGGTATCATCCGTTGGTACAATCATGGGAATTCTGTGCCGGTTGCTCCTATGCTATTTGCTCCTCCGGGGAAGTATTTGGTTTTCTTTATGTTTTGCATACCACTTCTTCCCTTCATCGATTACCCATGGATTCAGTGTTGTCGGTGTTGGCCTCGCGGAACCGGCTGGTCTTCTTGGAGCTTCTTGCTCCCAATCTTACTCTTTTCCTACTAGCGCGATGTGGGCGCCACCTTATATCTTGTTTGCCTGACATTGTTCCTGTACATTCAAACACCACAATCCTAATGTTATGCAGGTCATAGTGGCTACAACAAGGTTGGGTGGAATTGGGGCACCCCCACACTTGGTCTTTAGCCACAATCAAAACAATTTGACAAGACATTCATGATTTTCCAATTCTTAACATTCAACATGTTAGTGCATTCCATATAAGTCGATGGAACAATTACTATGTACTACTCGGACTTCGTACAATGAATAAAAATATCGCCATCGATTCCATTTATCATCATAACGCCCATGAATTATTTTCAACAACCTATGCAATTCACAAATTTCATTCTCCCGAAAATCCCTTTTCTACTTAGCATTTTCAACATTAATCACAAATATTTCACTTCACCCAACATGCACAACCCAATTTCTCAACATTCAAATATTTAGTCTTCTTCCTATTCAATCTTCAACCCTAGCTGCAATTTATAAAGATTCAATAAAACATGCAATCATTGAGTTCCTTATACTCACGATGATACTATGAACATCAATCAATCATAACTCAAGTGAATTCAAGCTCAATTCTCACTTAGGGCAAGGTTCAATCACCAAACATGTTCAAGAATCGAAAATTTGAGCAAAAATGAGGTAGAGTTCAAAACATACCTTTAATTTGATGAAATTGAAGAAAACATGAAATAAATTGATCCTTAGGTCCGTGTCACGTTTGGGGAGAAGGGGATTTGGGGTGTTGGTCGCGGAGGGAATAAAGATAAGGAAGAAAATGGGAATTTGTGGTTTTAAGTGTTTTCGGCGGGTTACCCGGTGACCCGGCGTGACCAGCTGAAAATTAGCACTCAGCGTGTCATGGAGTGCAAGCGCGAACCTTTGCCTCAAGTGACACATTGAAAAATATTTAGTTGTACGAGGATGGCCAAGTCCCTTCTTCTGAAACCATTCTATCACCTCCTAATCCATCAGCGGCAATTGTCATATAACATACCTGAAAACCAGGGTGTAACAAACTTCCCCCACCTAACTTGGTGTACGTCCTAGTACACGGCCACTGCGCCGAGTTGCCGACTCACGGCCACGCGCTCGGTCTGCCCTCGGCACGGGGTGCCTACAACACCCACACTCGGAGGCCGCGGGAAGGTTTCCCAGGACCGTCCGACAATGCTCACCCCTTCTCCAACTCCACACTTACCGTGATGTGAGTGGCGATACTCGGCACCACCTTCCTCCATGCGGAGTGCGGACCATTATGAAACAAAGCGGCCACGGCTGCGATACCATTTGTTACGGGGCGGAGTTCCGGCACGTTCCGCGGCTTGCATCTGGCCTCCTGCGAGGCCCGGCCTTCCTCATTGGGACAATCTCTTGGTTTCATACACTTCCGGGCTCATCGGAGAACGGCTCTAGTTCCAGGCCGGTTTGTCTGGGGATGGCCAAGTCCCTTCATGCGAAACCATTCTATCGCCTCCTGCTCCATCCGCCAGCAATTGTTCGCCATAACATACCCGTAAACCGGGCGTAACAAACCTCCTCCGTGACACGGAGCCATCGCCACGAGCTCAGCACATGTATGCCAATTTTTATTTTTCTCACACCTCGATTTTTTTTTTCCTTTCAGCTTCTTTGCATTTTTGCCCTCCGTTTCACACGAAAATCATTCTACCACAACAAATTGGTTAGAATTCATAGGTTTCAACACAAACCAAATTTTTATTTTTATTTTTTTTTATTTTCTCTTTTTTATTTTTTTCTTTTATTTTCAAATAGTTCTACTCATCTATTACAACAATTTCACGGGTTGCCTCCCAGTGCGGCGCTGATTACGTCGCGGCTCGGCGTCATTCACGCTCACTCATCCTCTAGGAGTGATGGACATCTTCTCTCGAATAACGTCCTCACCCCAATAATGCTTACATCTTTGCCCATTTACTAAAAGCATTGGCACTTCTCTTCTTGCCACAACTCCTTTTATACAGTGTGGGGTCATTTCTTACCACTTGCGCTTGATACGACCATTTTGACCGCGAATTTTCCTGGAAAAAGCTTTAGTCTCGAATTAAATAGCAACACCCTCTGCCTGGCTCAAAGATCGATGCACCATATGCCTATCGTGCCACCTCTTCTTTCTCTTTGTAGCATTTTGCACTTTCACTTAAGCATGCCATAGGAAACTCATCAAGTTCGAGTTGCATCGACCTCTTCTTCCGGCTAGCTCCGGATCATGTTCAATTTTCTCACATTGGCTCGGTGTTCCTGCTCCCGGGCAGTGCCTTTCCATAGACCAATCGTACGGAGAAGTCCCAATTGGTGTCTTGTACGCGGTTCTATAAGCCTAGCATGTTCAAAGTTTTCTTGACCAATGTTTCGTTGTGCATTCAGCATCATTACGTAAGAATCTTCTTCTTCTCTATTGATACCTCCACTTTCCCACTAGTTTGGGGATGATATGTTGTTGCTACCTTGTGGCACACCCCATACTTAGATAGAAAAGTTTTGAAACTTTCATTCACAAAATGAGCCCCTCCATCATGATAATGGCTCGGGGTGTCCCGAACTTTGGTGAGAATATGCCTTTTCACAAATTTTGTTGCCACCTTGTTGTCATTTACGGGGCAGGCACATTTGGCTAACCCACTTTGATACATAATCAACGGCTACCAAGATGCGGTGCAAATGACGGTGAGCAGGCCCATGAAATCTACTTCCCATATCAAATCTCCACTTCTAATACTCTTTGTAGTGGCATCTCTTGTCTTCTACCAATTGTGCACCGTTCTTTGACATCTATCCTGTTTTACGTATGCCATAGAGTCTCTAAATAGTGTAGGCCAAAAGTAACACAGATGTAGCACCTTGTGCGCATTCCGCTCGCCTCCGTGGTGCCCTCCATACAATGAAGAGTGACAACTCCTCAAAACTTCTGCAATCTTGCTCTGCGGAATGCATCTTCTCATCCTTTGATCAGTCCACCTTAAACAAGTAAGGCTCATCCCAAATATAATACATGCAATCATGTCCACTTCTTTCTCTTCGAGCAGCGCCTCCGGTGGATAGACTCCACTGACTAGAAAATTCACAATGTACGCATACCAAGGGATTTTAACTTCCCTTATTGCCAAGAGTTTGCTCATCACGGGGAACTCCTCTTTGATGTTGTCACCTTCCTTCACATGTGACCGTCTTTCCAATTGCGATAGGTGATCAGCCACTTGATTATCGCTCCCTTTAAATCGAATATCTAGGGTCAAACTCTTGTAGATAAAGATCCATCTAATCAACTGGGCTTTGCATCCTTCTTGTTAAACGAGATACCAAATCGTTATGATCGGTATACACCACTGCTCTAAAACCCACCAAGTGGGACACAGATTTATCAGCGCGAACACCAAGTGCTAGCATCTCCTTTTTCTTGTGTATATTTGACTTGGGCTGCGTCAGGTGTTTTGCTTGCGTAATGAATATAATGAAAAATTCTATTCCTCCTTTGCCCCAATACGGCTCTCCTACAGCCACATCGCTTGCATCACACATTAATTCAAACGGTTGCTCCCAATCTGGAGAAATGAGAATAGGTGCTTCTATCAACTTTTGTTTCAACTCCTCGAATGCTTTGACACAATCCTCATCAAAATCGAACTTCACCTCTTTTTCTAGCAGCACATATCGGTCTAGAAATTTTAGAGAAGGTCTTGATGAAGCCGTCGTAGAACTACTTTGCATGTCGAGAAAACTACGGTACCCTTCAACTGACACAGGTGGTGGCAGCAGCTCAATCACCGATCTTTGAGCGATCGAATTCCAACACCTTGAAAGACACCTTATGGCCAAGGAACGATACCCTCCTTGACTAAAAAAAATGACATTTCTCTAGTTGAGTACAAGGTTGGAGTCTTCATCGGGCTAGCACCTGTCAAGATTAAACAAAGTAGCAAACGGAGTACAAAAATAGAAAAAATCATACATAAATACCTCGGCGAAATATCGTGAAAGATCACTATCATGCATTTGGAATGTGGGTGCATTGCATAGACCATTAACATCCACGAAGCATATGTCAGCCAAGGACATGTGAAAGTAGTCTTCTCTGGTCCTCGGTGCTATGACTGTTTAGTTTATAGCCAGAATACATCAAGGAAACAATAATATTCTTTCCCAGCTAATCAATTTAGCATTTGATCAATAAACGGGATAGGATAGTGATCTTTCCTTGAACCTCATTGAGCTTTTACGTAGTCCATGCAAATTCGCCAACTGTGAGCGTGCGTGTAAGGGATGCTCCCATTCTTCTCGTTGGTGACCACGGTCATCCCTCCTTTCTTTGAACTTGACGAGTGACCCATTCAGCATGCGGGAAATAGGATAGACCACACACATCAAGCCATTTGATCACTTCCTTCCTAACCACATCCCCTTCATCACCGAATTCAACCTTCACTGATGTTGTACAATTGGCTTTTCTCCTTCCTCCACAAAAATTCTGTGTGCAAAAAATTTGGATTGATACCCCTATTATCGACATTTGCCAGCCCATTGCTTTCTTTCTCCTCTTGAGAACCACAAATGCCCCCTTTAACTATGCCTAAGTGGTTCTTGTGGAGATGATGGTAGCAAGGTTTCATCTTACCCCAAAAACACATACTTCAAATGTGGAGGCAATGTTTTCAACTCCGGTTTTGGTGCTTCCTCACTAGATGGTTTGTGTAATGGTTTCGGGACCTCATCAATGGCTAAAGTCTTGCTTCTGAATACTCTTATTTTGATTCATTCGACATTTGCACCATCTCATAAGTATCTCTATCTAAAAATGATCGGACCTCGTCAACGCTCTCTCCAATGGATCTTGAGAATCAACAATATGAAGAATTGCTTCTTGGTTCTTTATTGATTGCAAAGCTCCTCATAAATTGTCGGAAGCTTCATGGCCTTATACACATCAATACCTCCACTTTTTCATGCGCTGGCATGTGGTTAGTTAGCCCACGGCTACATCAATCAAAGCTCTTCAGGTTGCCAAAGAAGGACGACCCAAAATAAATGGGACTTCCGCATCCCGGCTAAATCTGAACAATAAAATCTATCGGGAAGATGAGGGAGCCCACTTTTTTCACTTCGTCCTCCCACAATGCCATGCGTCTGGCAAAGAATGGTCCGCTAGCTCAAGATCAGTAGTTGGTCTGGGGCTGGCAACCCCAATTTCTTGGTTCATAGATCTTAGGCATCAAGTTTATACTCGCTCCCAAATCACATAGTCCACTTGAGCTCGGATACTTTGCCCAATTGTGATCTGAATGGTAAAGCTCCCAGGATCCTTGAGCTTTGTTGGCAAACTATTTTGCATCTAGGAAGTGCACTCCTTAGTAAGTGCCCGCGTAGAATACTCCATCAATCTTGCTTTTTTGTTAGCTACGATGTCCTTGATAAGCTTTGCATATTTCGGCACTCCACGCAACGTCAACCAAAGGTAAAATAATGTGTACCTGTTTAAGCACCTCCATGAACTTTTTAAAACAAGCTTCCTCCTTGTGCTTCTTTAATCTTTGAAGGAACGGGGGTGAGTGGTCTTGCTGCTTCCATGCCTTTCCTTCCCCGCATCATCATGTTCCCCTCTTTTTCCCTTGCTCCTGATTCTTGAGGTGGTCTTTACGGCTCCACCTCCTTAAGTTGTAATCCACTCCTTGTGGTCACTACATTGACCTACTTGGGATTCGGAGTCGGTGTCACTCGGTAGTCTCCTCTGGGCTGGTGTTTTGAGCTCCGGCTAGTTGTCCAAACTAGTACTCCAACTTTTACCTTTGTAGCCCCTAGCTACTTGGTTTTCAAGTCTTTGTGCTAATTTCACATAATCGGCTGCATTTGCGCTTGGTTAGCTATCATTGTTTTGAACATGTCCTCAACGTTGATGGGTGGTGGAGGAGGTGCATTGTTTCCTACGTATTGGGCCAGTAGTTCTGATGGCCCTCTTGATTTCTGTTGCACACCTGATTCGAACTACGCCCTTGATGGGTACATTGCTACCCCAAGATAAATTCGGATGATTCCTCCAAATTGGGTTGTAATTATTTCCCATCTTTTCTTTGATTATTATTTCTCACGGACGTTCCCAACAAAGTTCTTTGAATCTGGTTGCACCACAACACTTAGCTTAGTGTTCATTACTCCCGCATACTTCACATAAACTGTTGCACTACATTCACTTGGGGCTTGTGCTTCATTCAAGCTCATGCTGTGAAGTGGGTGTTGAGTTGATTTTGTCAATGCGGCTATACGTGCGGCGATAGTTATAAAACCATCCACCTCAAAGACTCCTGTCACTTTCCTTGTTCCTCCTCTTGATGAGTCCACTTTCCACTCTGGATTTCCCTGTGAAATATGATTTAACAAAGTATAAACCTCCTCATAAGTCTTTTCTAATTCCTGTCCCCAGTGCCCGAGTCTAGCAGAGAATTTTTGTATGGGGTTCCAAACCCTACGAAAGTATGCACCAACACATATTAGACTAGTGATGGTGAGTACAATCCCTTAACATAGATTTGAACCTTTCCCAAGCGTGATACATATTCTCACCCTCTCTTTGTTTAAAACATAGAATCGACTTCTAAGTCTTGTTGTTTTCCGGATGGGAAAGAATCGTATCAAAACTTTCTTGCAAGATCATCCCAAGTGGTGGTAAGTTGGAATTGGTTCAGCTTTCAACCACCTCTTCCTTCCCCCAATAATGAAAATAGGAATAATGTAAGCCTCACGTAGTCGGATGATACTCCGGCCCGAGGATGTAAGTGTCACTTATCTCCAAAAGTTTTGGAGATGTTGTTGTCAGATTTTCATGGGGAGACGTGAATTGCCATGAGTGCGCAACAATTGCACCATGTTCTGTTTAAGCTCAAACCTCCCTCCTGGCTCTAGTACGCAAATACTAGATGTAACCTTTGTATTAGCATGTGGGATTGCCACTTCGCGAACGGCCTTGCTGCCATTTCCTCGGGCACTAACCTTTGCCCTCCACAAGTGGTAGATTAACATTTGTTGCACCGAGAATTGCTGTCTTAACAGCTGCCGGCTTCTTCTCTAGACCTTCTCTTCTTTGACGATGAAATTGTCTTTTCGGCTCTCTATATATGAATCCACCAACTCCTTATCTCTTGCCAGTGTTCAAAAGAATTCAATATCTTCAAGAGAAAGGCTAAGAACAAGTTGTCGGTCCTTATATAGAATTTGTAAACTAACACTAAGTAAATAATTTTGCAATTGCCGAGTCCGGCAATGACGCCAAAGCTTATTCGGTCTTTGTGGTGACTACGCGCGCAAGTGCGCGTGGTCGGGTAAGTAGTAAAAGTGGCTTAATTAAAGCCAAGCCGATCCGCCGAGGGCCAGGCTCGGTACTAATTAACTTAAAAAGTCGATAAACTATATCTTTAAGAATCACGAGACAATAAAATAAAAAATATTTTGAGAGTTGAGGTTACTAAGTAATAAAAAATCTAGTTTAAGATTATAATTTGAAGTCGAACAATAGTAATGACCAAGTTGAGGTTAAAGCAGACATGCAGAATTAATTTATCAATACAAGTCGATTAATCTTTCCTTCGGTTGCTAGTAAAAAATTATTGCCTATGGATTGGATCTTCGATTCCTATCCAATTTAAGAATCATGACCTTAATCTACATTTACGTGATAAAAGAATTTCATTCTCTCGCCATACATGCCCGATTCCTTAATTGACTAATAAGACTTTCGGATATATTTCTATTGCGAGATGTAAATCTTTCCTCAATTTTTACAGCTAAGAAAAGATCATATCCTACCAATTCACAAGTTTCCAGATTTTCTCTTTTCAAAATCAAAATTGGATTTCTAGATATACATTAACATTGGCCAAACTTAATGCGGTAAGAACAAGAAAAGATAGAACAACCATTGAAGAAAAGATGAAAACTAAAATGATCAACAATTACATTCCACTACATTGTTCTTAACCTCAGCAAGAAGTGAATTAGCCACTCATTTGTGGATTAATCATCATCAAATAAGTAGAATTCATACAAACAATTGAGATAAAAGAGAAAGAGATGAGAAGAACCCTAGAATTTTCGTCCTCTCAGCGCACTTTTTGTAACCCACGTTCTTGCTCAACCAAGTCAGAATGTTTAAAATAAAACCTAAGTGTACTATTTATACTATTGAGAATTTTCCTAGAATAACAAGCAACGTGGAGCCCAGGAGTGTATCGCGGAGCACTCCCTCCGTGCCACGCGGGGTATCGCGGACCCTCCTGGAAGTCGGCTCACAACAATTTCACCTCGGCGTGGCACGACTTGCATCGCGGAGCACAGCCCACGTGCCACGGTGCTATCCGCGTGCCTTCTTGGAACTTGATGTTCGGTGTTGTACTCAATGTGACAGTGCATAGCGGAGAATTGCCTCAGGTGTCATGGAATAGCTTGAGCCTCCTTTGGAAATTGACAAAATTATTTTTATCCCAGAGGCGAGAATGCCTCCGCGATGGCAGGCGACACGGCTCCATCAGCGGAGCCCTTATTTTGCTTCTCTTTTTCATTTTCACTACTTGTTTCCAAGTCCATTCCGATTTTCACCAACATGTATATTAGCTTCCAAACTTTCCTTTTACCATAAAACAACACTATTCATGTTGGTTAATATAAATTCACATTTAACTAAAAATCACATGAGAATGTACACATAACAATAGATAAACAAGTCAGGAAATGAAGCATTTGAGTATCACTTGGGCATGCAATTCCCAAGATCGGAGCTGCTCGAATGTAACAAAATTTCATGACCACCTAATAGACCAATTAACTGAAATGCGAAACGGGGTCTGAAAAATGGGAGGCACCACTAACACCTCGAAAATAAATACCGGAGTCAAGGCGGTCGATTTACATTTTTTCTGAAAGATTCTGAAGATTCTCTACCTTCTAAGCGAATTCGAACTACGAGCGGCTAATGAGAACTCAACTTATCCCAACAATATATAGAATTTCATAATATAAATTTCAAAGTTCCGGAATTTTCATTCAACATGGCTAACGTCATTCTCATTAATGGAATATCTACTCCACATGTATAAATGTATAGGAAATTCTATAAAAATTCATCCCATAGCATTCTTCATTCACTAGAAAATTTAATAAACAAAATTCATAATTCAAAGTTAGGGCTTAGATTTCCTTATGTATAAACACTGAAAATTTCCAAGGAATTTATGGGATCATATCAACAATATACATGAACATCATTCTAAGTGAGAATCAATGAAAATAACCATGAAATCTTTTCATACTCGAAAACTTTTAGGGCTTAAAACTGATAGAAAGAAATTGAGGGGTGATCTTGGGGCACAAGGGAAAAACAATCCTTGCTAAAACCTGTATACCTGAAGAACCCACAAAAACCTTGAGGGTGGGAAAAGAAAGCTGTCGTAGTTCTTGCTCTGAGAATTCTTGGGGAGAACTTATGGTCTACTTTTCCGAGTGCTTAGTGGGAATTAGGAAAAGGACCCATTCCCCCACTAAATCGTCTAAAACTAAGTCAAAATGACATGGTTTTTGAATTCTTAGGAGAATAGCAAATTTCTAAATAGCTCTTAGAAATTTCTTGAGGCTTCATTAAGTGTTCTAGTGGTAGCCTAATGACTCGTTGGATCCAACGAGTCATTAGGTCCTCTAAAATCAAATTCATTTGAAATTTCTACTTTACTTCTGAGGGGAACATGACTAGTCTTCAAGGCTGAAACAACTCGCCGTGTCGTCCATTAGGTACAGCATTAAGAATGTTAGAAGGGACTGGAAACGAAGGACAGATGAGTCGTTACTGTTGATGACGACTCGTGATGACCAACTTCCGTCAAGTACTATCTCGTTTCTATTTTGGAAACTCCGGCAGCAGCGGGTGACATAACTTGAGTCGTGTGGCGATAACGACTCGTGGGGTGTCATCCGTTGGGAAGCACTAATTCATCTTCTTGGCATACTTCTCACGGTTGACCTAACGACTCATTGGTCCCTTAACAGCCCATCATGTTGGTCGTTCTGCAACTTTTCTAAAATTTTCTAGATTTTCAGAATTAAGTCCAGGATATTGATTTTGAGCTTAGGGGCATTTTCCTAACATGTCGATCAAAAATTCTTGATAAATTGTAATTAGGAATGAATGGAAGTACATGAGGTGCAACGGTGGTCGAGGTTTGTTCTTTGTGGATGAGGAATGCGGAACCTCGGCAAGTGAGGGAATGTCGGATGCATGCAGCCTCGGGCTAGCTGCAAAATTCACTGGCCTACGCCAGGCTATGCTGCAAACTCAATAAATAATGCGGCCTCGGTTTACATACGGCTTCTCCAATGCCTCTGCCAATAAAGTCGCTTCATGGATCATGGCATACTAACTCCTCGCTCTCGATACGGAGTTGTCTCGTCTCTTATCAACGATATCGGTGATCTTATAGAACACCAACTCGCTGATCAACCGCGGCAATTTTGCTTTCTTTGACTCTGACGGAGTCTATCAATGAGGCATGGAAAGGGAATGGTTGTGTTGTCTACTATCACCCGCTCTCGAAGATCTCTTCGGCAATATACGCGGAAGTTTATGACGTACCCTCCATAATGCACGCTACCAGTGCGGCTTTGTCGGAGTGACACATTGTCGTTCTTTGGCAGTCGGTACCGGCACAGTGTCGAACAAATAGCCACCAGAATTTAGCTTGGAAGTTCATTGTGGCCTTTTTTATTTGTGACTTGGTGCCATGCAACTACTCAACTAGTAGACACCCATGTGGCAATAATGCGTGATAGCCAAGTGTACTACGATCGTTCTTCAACTGTTCAACTTCTCGATTTTGGCTTTCTTGAGTTCGAACAATGCGTGATCAGGCTTCCGATTATGTTCATTGGGGCACGATAGTGGACCATGGGCGGCCCTAGAGATGTTCCTCTCGAGATGTCTACGGGTGCCTCAGAACCAGCACTGTGTCGATGCGGCCTCTTCTTCCGGTCTTGGCCTCCCAAAGCCGGGCGTTGTAACGTGGCTGCATAGGCGACATAAAACTCTACGACCAGGCAATGGCACATGGCTCACATTGGCTTAGTTAACCACCGAACCTGTATCTATCAAATAATTCCTGCTGACCCAGGGGAGGTCCTTGAGCCCTATGGTGACCAATCTGGGCTCCTCGCAGTCTCCTTGATGAGCCCGCAAGTGTACGAGATTCGTACAAGTAATAAAGTGGCTCTTTTTAAGAACTTGAATGTCGAACCCACATGAATAGGAATACGGGGTGAAATCTTTTAAACGTTAATTTACTACAACTATACGGTGAAGGCAAACGGAGTAACGAAAAATAATTTGTTTTGAGAATATAATTTTTATACTACACTAAGCTAATTATACTATTGAATCTAAACAACGGTTAGAGCATCTTTGAGGTTACGAAAGAACATGTGAATACACGAACTATTAATTTACGTGGTTATCTTCCTCGGTTGCTAGTCGGAACTACCTATGGACTAAAACTCTAGAGTATTTAACTTAAGAATCATGAACCTTCCACCTACATTTTTCGTGATAGAAGGAATTCAAGTTCTAGCAATCTGAGATCGGTTCCACACATGACTAATACGACTTTCGGGTATATTTCTATCCCGAAGGTAAATCGATTCCCAATTCTCCCGAACCAAGAAAAGATCATATCCTATTAATTCACAACTTTCCAATTTCTTGCCCTCTGGGTGAACGGACTTTTTGGATTTACATTAGCATTAATTCGAGACATTAATGTAGTAGGAACAAGAATTAAATAGAACAACCATGGAAGAAAAGAGAAAATTAAACCAGCAATCAATAAATTACATTGCAACACAAAGTTCATAACCTCGGCAAGAAGGAGAATTAGCCACTCATTTGTGGATTAATCATCCTAAAACAAGTGTTAATCCTTACAAGCAATTGAAAGAAAGGAAAAAGATATAGAGAAGAACCTTAGAATTTTCGTCCTCAATGTTGCACATAACCACGTTCTTGCTCCACCAAGTCGAGGAATAATTGAAAATGCCCCTAAGTGCTCTATTTATCTAGGGATAAATTTTCCCGGAATAACGAGCAACGTGTCACGGCGTGCGGAGCACGCCTCAGGTGACACGGTCTGCTGTGAAGCCCTCGGAATTTGTCGCCCGGTGGTGCTGCACCAACGTGGCACGACGTGCCTCGCGGGCGACCAACGTGCACGGTGCTGTCCTTGGACCTCTGCAAATGCACATTTGAATAATTCACTTCCAACGTGGCACGGCTGATCGCGGACCTTCTTGGAATTTATTTGGAATTTCCATTCAGGGCAGAACGCCTCCGCGATGGCGGCGTGCCACGGCTCCACTCCTTGTGAGCCCTTGTCATCCTCGCTTCACCATCCGCTTCCTTGCTCAATCCAGGTTCCTTCTTGATTTCTCCTAACATGTCATTTCATCAACAAACGCATGTTTTCCTACCTGGCTGCGCTAATCATGTTGGTTAGTATAAATTCACACTTCCATACAATTTACATGAGAATGTACACAATTTATTAGACAAACAAGACAAATGTTATACATTTGAGTATCGATTTGGCATATAAATATGCCCCTTATCACCTACCCCCACACTTAAAATCTTGTTCGTCACTCGAACAATATTCATACAACTCATGCAATTGATATCCCTTCATGGCTATTTAGGCTCGACCCAGGTCCAAACTACGGGTCATTACCGATTATGTTCGAAGAAAATCATCAAGAAAGACATGCATAGCATCATTATTACACGACACTAAATAAATCAAGACTTTTTAGCACAGAATCGACTCGATAACGGCAAACTCATGCATATTAGCGGACCAAGATATCGACACGAATGTCTTCATCATCAAACATGTGCCCTCACAACACTAGAAGTTTCCCACATTTTTAATCACATGAACTGTAAATCCATAATAGGGGTAATATATGTACACACCATTTCACCCTCTTCCCAATAGAATTCACATGCATTGCGTCATGACCTTAGGCTTGCCTCTAGTGTATTACTCATAATATATGGATGCGTGATGTAAGATCACGTAGGACTTCTTCGGAGTTGTAATACTTAAGCTACGGAACTATTATATCTTGGGCTAACCAATAATAGTAACCCGGCTTCCTTAAGCGCTTTCACACATCCCATCAACTTCCCGAGATATATTTTCTTCCTTCCTCCTCCCTCTTGAAGTTTTATTTTTTATATTTATCACCTTTCTTTAACACACGGACTAGCGAAGGAAAATTGAGTTAAACAACTTTTTTCCCTTCAATTAAACTACTTCACCCTTGACTCTTACTTTTCCTTTCTTTCTTTTTCATAACTTTTCTTTTCTTTTATCACTTCACTCTTTTGACACCATGGGAAAATTATATTTTTCTCGAGCGCTTAAGAGTTTCGACTTTGACTAAGGACCGTGAAAAGGGACTCACTTGGTTCGCACCCTTTTTGACAAGGAAAATCAGAAAAGAAAAAAGAGATTTATCAAGGTGAAAGGCTCAACGGGCTGACTAAGGGTTTTAATCTTCAAGGTGGATATGAAAAGAAAACAAGAAAATTTTTGGTTGACAAAGAAATGCCTACATCATTTCCTACACTACACTTCCTTCATTGATTTCGTACACTGTGAGCAGGTTCTAGACAATCAACAATAGCATGGAATAACCAATTCCTCACTATACACTCAATGCCATGCTACCGACTCAAGATGACTTCCATGACATCTTTATTCTAATCACAAGAATTCAAAATTAAGCCTCAATCACCTTGAATCCAAATTCTACGGCACAAGTGTGCTTATGTACAGAAATTTGCATGCGTTCTAGTCATCTTTGCTATATAAATAGCCCTTGTACAACACGCAACAAGGATGTCGGAGCCATCGAATAGCAACATGCATGGGATACAACCAGCCATCCAACTAAAAATCAAAATTAACTAACGGAAAAATTTAAAAATAAAAAATAAAACGACGCTATACTACTCCTATCGACTACCCTCCCTTAAGACGGTCGTCATCCATCCATCATAGAACGGTCACTATTTACGAAACGGTTCAATGGGACTCTTCTCGGCAAAAAGAGCAGAAAACAAACTCAAGAAACCCAAAAAGAAAAATAGTTACAAAAAAAAAAAAAAAAAAAATTTTAAAAATGGTCGATGATTTCGACAAGACTATTTACAACATGTTTGGCTAACACATTCCTTGACACACAACGGCAATTTCACAACAATATTTACAATCAACGAACACAAATAAACGAGTCAAATTAAAACCAACACGACAACAAAAGCAGGAACATACAATGATACACGAAAAGGCAAATTCGGCACCTAACTACTATTCCCACCCCACACTTAGAATCGAACACTTTGTCCCCGGTGTTCATACGATTAAACAAAGGGTGGTTGTGAAACTCACTGATCGGTCAGAAGTATTCCACTTCCTCATCGGAGTGCTGCCATCCTGGAGTCCCCCATATCAGTCTCCACCGTCATCCTCCTCCGACCCAATGTCGGAATCCTCGCGGCGTCT
This sequence comes from Datura stramonium, assembly GCA_018107945.1. Lineage (NCBI taxonomy): Eukaryota > Viridiplantae > Streptophyta > Magnoliopsida > Solanales > Solanaceae > Datura > Datura stramonium. The sequence continues at coordinate 91,095 of JACEIK010003549.1, read as the reverse complement.
CCTCATCGTGGGGACGTCATCGTCTGTAGGTTCCACAAGGCTTGAGCCCACCGACATAGTGCCACCTGGCGTTCTCACCGAATGGGTAATCCATCTCGACCTGCCACAGCTCGTCCTCGTCGCCGGTCTCCCGCCTATGCGGTAGACATACTGCATCCCGAACATGCGGGACATATGCGGTCGTCTAGGAGCATGTCGCTAAAAGCCAATGTAGACAGAGGCCCATGAGTGGTGTCGGATGCCTTTGTTTTTGTGACATCAATTGCACACCGCTCCATCTGCGGGATGTAATCTAGGGCCTCCTCCTCGACCTCAGGCCTCTCAGGAGCGTCGTCGGCGGCGTCGAATCCGTGCACATTGCCCCAGTGCGGTAGGGCCTCTTCATGGCGGAAATGATCACGAGCCCCAACATTGATCTCCGGCCCTTTCATGGGCGTATACCAACATACACGATCCCGGGTCACATCGTCATGTGCACCCCGGGAATCAACGGGAGCAAACGATCTTAAGCCATATTCGGCTTCCGTGTTCATCTGTGCATAGGGCAGCGTCGTGGTAGCCCCTCTCCTTATGCTCCCAGCGCGCATGGGCCGGGCTCCACACTTAATGCGTACGATATCCGCTAGGTGGGTGATGTTAGGTTGTCGGAGTACATGGGCGTATGTATTTTGCGCCCCTATGATGGCATTGAGGTGGTGAGGCTCCAATGTGGCGATTTGGCCCCTTATTTTGATGGTGTGACTTCTCAATGTCGGGTTCCAATTGGCGTAGAATTCCCGGACTAAGTGCGATGGTTGCACTCTTTGGGCTCGTTGAAAATGAGCGTAGCGGCGGCATCAATCACATTGCCATCAGGAGACTCTTGTGCCAAGGGTTCCAGTGCAATGTGTTCCTCGGGAAGTATTTGTTCTCCTTGTTGCTTGGTGTACCACTTCTTCCCTCATCTGTCATCCATATTGTTCCATATTGGCGGCGCTGGCCGCGCGTGGAGCTACCCGGTGCTGTTGGGACTCTTGCTCCCGGCCTTAATCTTTTCTCCGGCGCACGATGTTGATGCGCCCTTTCCCCTTTGTCACACTTTTGCTAGACATGGTTTACATCCAAAAGCAGACGAGTACCCATGTTAGTCGATTTCAATTGAGCTTTTGACTAAGGTTGGGTTTTGGCTCGGCCACTTACATAGTTTCTAGCTCACGATGTACAAAATGGCGAGGAAACATATTATTCCATATTTACCAAAAGATAGAAAAATCTAAAACGACTAAACAAAAGAGAAACAACAAACAAAAATCGCTTCATGCCTTCCAAAATTCGGCTGACATAGCCTCTGTGTACTACTCGGACTTTCATGACTCATTTCAGAGTACTATCGATACTCATTTCATTATGTGGCATTGACTAAAGAAAAACAAGAAAAATAAGAATACTCCCTAACTCAACTAAGCAATTCCCGGATTTTCATGTGATTTGATGAGTTGGAAGTTCACCCAATTTGCACCTCATGAAATTATCGTTTCTTAAGTATACACAATAAGCATGCACAATACAATTCACCCAACATGCACAACCCACAATTTTTTCAACACTTCCTCTTCTCAATTCGATTTTCAACTTCACAATCCATCCCTAACCACAATTTAGCACAAAATTCATTTAAGCATGCAATTAACGAGTTCATATGATCACAACGATACTATGAACAACAATAATCAACAACCCAAATGTATTTAAGCTCAATTTATTGATATGGGCAAGGATTCTTCCTAAACATGCTAAAAGCAGAGAATTTTGCTAAAGTGAAGTTGAGTTCAAGAACATGCCTTTTGATTCGATTAAGACGAAGAAAAGTTGATAAATTTTACTCCTTAAGCCGTGACACGTTGAGGGGAGGGGATTTTGGGGTGTGCTCAGCGGAGCGTAGAGGAAAATAGGAGAAATGAGGGGTTTTGGGGTTTGAGGCCTGGGAAAATCGCGCGGGTCGCCCGGTGACCCGGTGTGACCCGACGGGATTAACACGTCAACGTGTCACGGAGGAAACGCGGGCATGCCCTCCGTGACACGAACCACGCGGAGCTCTACGGGATTTTAAAAATTCCGGTTGCCTTCCAACGTGTCACGGAGGAGTAGCAGCGGAGGCCCTCCTCCGTGACACGGAGCCACGCCTTGAGCTCAGCGCTGTTTTGCCACTTAAAAATATTTACTTACCTCGTTTTTCCCTTTTGCATTCCTGCATTTTCCTCGTTCAACTTTGCAGACATCTTACCACACGAAATCGTTAAATTCCAAAGTTGGAGAAATAAACAATATTTTATTTTTCTATTTACACTCCTATTCTACAAAAATATAAGTACAAAATTAGAAAATCTTTTCTTCTTTTTTTTCTCTTATGTACATTTACAATTACATTTCACGGGTTGCCTCCCTTTGGCGGCTCCCTAGTTTACGTCTCGGCTCGACGTCATTTTGAGCTATTTCTGCCCCTAGGGTGACGGTTTGCTCAACACGTCCCCACCCCAACAAGCTTACCTCTATCGAGGGCTCCTTCGGTTCTGCGTTGTTCAAAGCCTTGAGCACCACTCGGTTGTTCACTCACATTGATCAACGAGTTCTTCATACACGGCTGGGAATTTGGGGGCCTTGTACACATGAACACTTCCACCTTGTCGTGTACCGCATCGTTAGCTGCCACTGCAGCATCTATAAACGCTCCCGGTTGCCAAGAAAGGTCGTCCCAAAATAAATGGGACTTAAATTAAGCTCCAAGTCAGCTTTTTACAATAAATCCTTAGGAAAGATTAGGGAGCCGCTTGCACTAGCACGTCCTCTGATACCGTACGGCACGGCCAAAGAGAACGGTCGCAAGCTACCAAAACCTTGTGCAGTCTGGAGCTTCCTGAACCTAACTTCTTGAATACCGGTTGGCATCAAGTTAATGCTTGATCCCAAATCACATAAGCCAGGCTCGGATACTTTAGCGATTGTCAACTGAATTGTGAAGCTCGGGATCTTTGACCGTGGGCAACGATTGCATCGGGAAGTGCATTTCACACCGGTAAGGGCCACCGTGGCATATTCGGTCGGCCTTGCTTTTGTTGGCCACTGATGTCCTTAATGTGGCCCAGCATATTTAGGCACTCCTGCAAAACATCAACAAGAGGTAAGGATTAATGTGTACACTGTTTGAGCACCTCCATGAACTTTTGGCTTACGCCTCCTCCTTGTGCTTCATGTCGTTGAGGAACGGGGGTGGAGATTCTAAGCTGGTTCGGCTTCCTTGTGTTTCCCCCTCTCATCATTCTGCTCCCTCTCCGCTCTGCCCAACTCCGCATTGAGGTGGTCTTTGGGGTTCCACCTCAGCTGGCGCAAGCCACTCCTCGTGGTCAACGCATTGACTTTGCTTGGGATTGGGATCGGTGTCACTGTGGAGTCCTCCTCTAGGCCTGGTGTTACGAGCTCCCGACAAATTGCCCAAGTCAGTACTCCCGGTGCCTTGGTAGCCGGCTGAATATTTTTAACATCGGCTGCCAATTTGACATAATTCGGCCCTGCAATTGAGCTTGGGCGGCTATCGAGGTCATGAACATCTCCTCAACGGCGGGTGATGGTGGTGGAGGAGGGGCATTGTAATTTCTGTATTGAGCTTGATGGATTCTGTGGCCCTCCTTGATTATTGCATCTCGACTCGAACTCCTCCCTTGATGGTTATTTTACCCCAAGAGAAATTCGGGTGACTCCTCCGAGTTAGGATTGTAGCTATTCCCATCTCTTTTTTGCTGGTGATTGCTCCTTTGGCCATTCCGACCAAAGTTCACGGTGCGGATTTGCTCCACAACACTCGGCAGTGTTCATTGCTCCGCACACTTCACACCAAATGCGCTGCCTTGCATTAGCGGGGCTTGAGGCTGGCTCAAGTTCATATTGCAGTGGGTGTTCAAGCGTTACGCAAGGCGGCTATGTTGTGCGGCGATAGCGCAAACCCATCCACTTCAAGACTCCATTTGCTTTCCCTTGCTCCTCCCCTTGAAGAGTCCGCATTCCACTCCGGTTCCACTGCGAAATACGATTAAGCAAGAAATATCTGAGTTCTTAATAAGTCTTTTCTAAAGCCTGCCCCACGATTTCTTGAATCGCAAAATTTTAGTGTGGGGTTCCAAACCTCTATAAAGTGTGCACCAACACATCATTTGGTATGGTGATGAGGACAGGTCCCTCAACAATGATTTGAACCTCTCCAGGGCTTGTCTGATTCTCTCCTTCCCTTTGTTTAAAACTTAGAATTTGAATTCCTAAGCTAACATTTTGGAGGAAAGAATCGGATCAAGAACTTTTTCGCGAGATCATCCCATGAGGTGATAGAGTTTGGTGGCTCAGCTTTCAGCCACCTCTTTGCATCTCCCAAAAGTGAACATGGGAAGAGTGTAAGGCGGACATAATCTGGTTGACACTCGGAGGATGTAAGTGTCACTTATCTCCCGAAAATTCTGAAGATGTTGTTGCGCGGGTCCTCGTGAGGGGACACATGGCTTGCCACGCTTATTATGCGGCAAGCTGCACCATATTCTGTTTCAGCTCGAACCTCCTCTGGCTCGAGGTTTGCGAATGCTAGAAGTAACATTGCGAGCTTGTGGGATTGCCACATCGCGAACCGGCGGCCGCTAATTCCTCGGTACTAACACTTTGCACTTTTATTGGTGGATTACGTAGTTTTGCTCCAGCGATAGTTGTGCGAGCAGCTGGCTTTCTCTCTAAGAGCTTCTCTCCGTTGACGATGAAATTGTCGTTACGGCTCTAAGGATGGATCCACCAACCTTTGTCTCTTGCCGGTGTTCCAGCAAAGTCTATTTTACGCAAAATACGGGCTAAGACCAAGTTGTCAACACAAAAATATTGAAATAGTAAACTAACACTTAAAATCAAGGTAAAAATGAAAATTTCACCAATTGCCTATTCCCAGACAGCAGCGCCAAAAACTGATGAGCTAGCAAATTGTACGGGTCGTACAAGTAAAAAAGTGGCTCTTTTGAAGAGCGGGATTGTCGAACCCACAGGAATAGGAATCGGGGTGAAATCTTTCAACCGTTAATTCACAATATGGGTAAAGACAACAGAGTAACTAAAGATAATTTGTTTTTGAGAATATAATTTTTATACTACACTAAGCTAATTATACTATTGAATCTAAACAACGGTTAAGAGCATGCTTTGAGGTTACGAAGAACATGTGAATACGAACTATTAATTTACGTGGTTTTATCTTTTCCTCCGGTTGCTAGTCGCAACTACGCCTATGGACTAAAACTCTCGTATTTAACCCAACTTAAGAATCATGAACCTTCCACCTACATTTACGTGATAAGAAGGAATTCAAGTTCTAGCAATACGAAACCGGTTCCACACATGACTAATACGACTTTCGGGTATATTTCTATCCAGAAGGTAAATCGTTAATTCTCCCGGAACCAAAAAGAAAAGATCATATCCTATTAATTCACAACTTTCCAATTTCTTGCACTCTCCGGGTGAAACCGGACTTTTTGGATTTACATTAACATTGGCAGGTACATTAATGTAGTAGGAACAAGAATTAAATAGAACAACCATGGAAGAAAAGAGAAAATTAAACCAGCAATCAATAATTACATTTGCAACACAAAGTTCTTAACCTCGAAGGAGAATTAGCCACTCATTTGTGGATTAATCATCCCTAAAACAAGTGTTAATCATACAAGCAATTGAAAAGAAGAAGAAAGAGAGATGAGAAGAACCCTAGAATTTTAGGTCCTCAATGTTTACTTTTATGTACGTTCTTGCTCCACCAAGTCGGAATAATTGAAAATGCCCCTAAGTGTTCTATTTATACTAGGGATAAATTTTCCAGGAATAACGAGCAACGTGTCACGGCGTGCATCGCGAACCTTGCCTCGTGACACGGTGCAAGCTGAAACCCTGCGGATTCGTCCGCCCAGTGAGTACTGCCCAGCGTGGCACGGCATGCATGCGGAGCACAGCCAACGTGCCACGGTGCAATCGCGGACCTCACTGGAAATGCACATTTGAATAATTCACTTCCCAACGTGGCACGGCCTGATCGCGGACATACTTTGGAATTTGTTTGGAATTTCCTATTCAGGCGAACGCCTCCGCGATGGCAGCGTGAAATGGCTCCATCGCGGAGCCCTTGTCATCCTGCTTCACCATCCGCTTCCTTGCTCAATCCAGAGTTCCTTCTTGATTTCTCCCAACATGTCATTTTTCATCAACAAACGCATGTTTTTCCTACAAAACAATGCTAATCATGTTGGTTAGTATAAATTCACACTTCCATACAATTTACATGAGAATGTATACAATTTATTAGACAAACAAGACTAAAGTTATACATTTGAGTATCGATTTGGCATATAAATATGCCCCTTATCACTCCTCTTCGAGTGGCCCTTGTCATTCGGAGTTATATGCCTGTTGTAAATGGCCCGCATACCGCGAACATACCATCACCTCACCCTTCGTGGTTGATCATTGGATGTATTTGAAGTCTTTGTTAACTCATCATCACAGCCTTCCCCTGTAGGCACGTGATTTATTAGCACCCTTTGCATTTGCGGCGAGTGCAGCCCAATTTGCCCTCAGGAGAAATCTTGAGTGTAGCCCCAACATTCTCTTACGCTCGGCTAGGTGGGTCTCTTGCAAGTGGTAGGAGCATCAACTGGGGATGTCGGTTTGTAGGGCATTTTGTCCTAGCCACAGTGGATCTCCTCTCAAGATGCTCTTTGGAAACTCCGTATCCCTTCACCGAGCCACTCGACTCTTCGGAGGGTGAGGGCTCATCCCTAAGTACGTGATATGAGGGCTGACTTTTCTCTAGCACCTGTTTCTTTGCTGGACCCTTCTTTGGTGTACCTTTCGGTGCCATTTCACCTATGGAATAATGGTTAGTATGCAAGATGAGATGAAACAAATATAAGAATTTTAACTATGTTCCTCTGGTATTGGACTAGGGACTCATGAGTCATTGCCAGCTCGACTCGTGAGGTCTCATCCGTCTCGGGTTAGTTTTCTTTTGTTAAACCAGGTGGACTTGTATTTGAGTCGGGATGAGTCGTTACTTGAGTCAACAACTCGTAGACCAGTCGTGAGATAAGTTTGTTGGATCTCCCATTTCCCCTCCAAGGCGAGCTACACACAACGAGTCATGAGGTGATACCATGCCTCGTTATGTAGCTCGCAGAGTTTATAGGTTTCGGTGGTGGTGAAAGGTGTATGGGCTCGTTGGGCTTGCCAGGTCATTATCGAGGCTTCACCACTAGTCCTCAAACATATCTTTGATGTTCATCTATACTATATTGCAATCTCACACAACCTGAGATCATATTTTTCCTAAAATGATAGTGATTTAATTCAGCTGTAACTAGTAGCTATGGTTTATCGGGTAGTCCATCGCCGTCAAACAATCCCATGTTCATCATCAATTATTCTTTTCAATCCAATAGCACCTGAGACCATGACTAGTTGTAGCTCGTGCTCAGAGTTCACTTGCCGGGTTTACGGTGGTGGTAATGGGTCATGTAACGACTCGTTGGGCTTGCCCGCGAGTTGTTATATGGTATACTAACAGTCTATGAAAAATAACAACACCCATGTTCATCTATACTATATTGCAATCTCACGACACATATCCTATTTTTCCTTAAATGACAATGATTGGATTCAAGCTAATAACTTAATAGCAACTAGGGTTTATCGGGTATTCCATCACAAAACGACAATCCCATGTTCATCATCAATTATTCTTTTCAATCCAACCAGCATATACAAATTTTTATATCATTCTATTTACTTTTTGATCATGATTTTAAGTTCCAAACAACCTAGGGTTTTCGTCTAGTATGAATCATGAATCAAGCAATGTAATTCAAATTGCATATGTCGAAATATGTTTACTCTAAGCGTATGGATACTCAAAATTATTGAGGATGATGATGAGACCAAATAATGGCTTACCAGACAATGTTGCGGGCCCGAGTCATGAGAGTGATCGTGCTCGTGTGAGAGATTGAGTGCGATTAAGAGAATGCTATTAGTTGATGGTGATTTGAGGCGAGATGGGGAAAGTGGGAAAACTTATTTGGGTTTTTCGGTTAAGATCATGTGAGAAAATTTGAGGCACAATTGGTGTTTTATATGTTTTAAAATAGGCTCTATTGGTATGTTGGTTGGAGTCGACGGCTCTGTGAATTCATTAAATGAAGCGGCTTCGTTTGGTTTCTTCTTGATGGAATGAGTTTAGGATCTTACTTGGGACCTAACCGAATCATGGTGCTACCCAATGAATCGTGGCACAGTCGTAGACCTTTTGAACTTTGTTGGCTTGCTTCATGGCTTAGCTCCATGATGGGTTACTTGACGTGGTTGGGTCTCTCAATGATTTGTTAAGTCATTCGTTATCACCTTTTACAACTTAATTCCCTCACTAATCTAGTATACTTAATGGAAGACCCCACAATTTGTTTTCATAGGGAATGACTCGTTTGTTCAACCGTTATCTCACTATTTTTGTGCTTTGGTATTACAGTCCCTTAGCAGTCGTTAGGTGGATGTGACTCATTACGTACTTTTTAGCCTTGCAACTCAAGTTTGGTTACACGATTTCAGCTTGATTTCCCCTCTTAATCACCTGCACACATCAGCAAAATAAAGCACTAGGGAAAAATAATTATTTAACTTGGGGCCCGTTGTTTTAACAACATGTTATCTTACAATTACAACTTGGGTTGCCTCCCATGCAGCGCTTGATTTAATGTCGCAGCACGATGCAAGTCCCCGGGTTACTCAGATTTCACCCAGAGCCTAGAGATCCACCAGCTTAATTTCTTCGCTCTTCCCCAAATATGTTTTCACATGTTTCCCATTTACTTTAAATTGCTTTCCTTCGTGGTTCTCCAGTTCAATTATCCCATGGGAGAATACTTGGATCACCTGAAAAGGACCCAACTATTTGGACTTTAACTTGCGAGGAAACAAGTGAAGCCTAGAATTGAATAGTAACACCATATCGCCCAGGCTGAACTCTCTCTTCTCAATCTTCTTGTCATGTTGAATTTTCATCCTTAGTTTATAAATTTTAGAACTCTCATAGGCTTTCAAACAAAATTCATCAAGCTCATTTAACTGATCAAGCCTCAAGTTCGCAGCTTCACTCCAGTTCAAATTCATCTTCTTGAGCGCCCACATAGCTTTGTGCTCAACTTCGACAAGATTACATGCTTTCCCATATACAAGCTGATATGGAGACATACCTATGGGAGTCTTGAATGCGGTCCGATAAGCCCATAAGGCATCATCTAGATTCCTAGACCAATTTTTCCGGTTAGCATTCACAGTCTTAACTAAGATGGTCTTTATTTCCCTATTGGAGACTTCAACTTGCCCACTAGATTGCGGATGATAGGGTGTTTCCACCCTGTGTTTCACCCCATATTTCTCCAATAAAGTCCGAAACAATTGGTTACAGAAGTGCGAACCCCTATCACTAATGATAGCTCTGGGAGTCACAAATCTGGAAAAAATATTCCACTTCAAGAATGTTGTGACACTCTTCCCTTCACTGTTTGGAAGCGCGATTGCCTCCACCCACTTTAAAACATAGTACACAGCAACCAGTATGTGCTTCATCCTATTTGAGCTAACAAATGGGTCCCTGCAATCAATGCCCCACACATCAAACAACTCAATGACAAGGGTGAGAGTAAGAGGGAGCTCATGCCTCCTTGATATGCCTCCTTGCCATTGGCATGTATCACATGCCTTTGCGAAATCATGTGCATCTTGGTGAATGGTTGGCCAATAATATCCACATTGCAGAATTTTGTGGGTAATGTGGATCCCGCTGTGGTGACCCCCAACAGAGGATGAGTGGTAGGCCTCCAATATTCTCAACATCTCGACCTCGGGCACACATCTCCGAATCACCCCATCAGCACATATGCAGAATAAGTAAGGCTCATCCCAAAAATACTTCCGCACATCAGACATGAGCTTCTTCCGCTGGTGAAAAGATAAGTTCTCTGGTACAACATCACTCACCAGATAATTAGAAAGTATGCAAACCATGGGATGATATCCTGTGAGGCAACTAAAACCTACTCATCGGGGTATGCATCAAGTATGTCAAGCTCATCTCGAAGTGTTGCATCTGCTTCTAATCTTTATAAGTGATCCGCCACCTAGTTTTCCATTCCCTTCTGATCCTTTACCTCGAACTCGAACTCTTGCAGCAATAAAACCCATCACATCAACCGCGGCTTGGAATCCTTCTTTGCAATCAGATATCTCAGATATGTATGGTCTGTATGGACTATCACCTTGGTTCCAAGCAAGCACGCCCGAAACTTCTGGAATGCAAATACTACACCAACAACTCCTGTTCTATCACGGTGTAATTTTTCTGAGCTGCATTAAGAGCCTTGCTAGCATAATAAATATGATGGAAAATCTTTTCAGGCCTCTGACCCAACACAGCTCCCAGGGCCACTCCACTAGAATAACACATAACCTCGAATGGTAAAGACTAATCAGGTGCCACTATAATCAGGGCAGTGGTCAATCTCTCTTTTAGGCATTCAAACGCCTTCAGACATGCCTCATCAAAAAAGAAACTTCACCTCTTTCTCAAGCAGTTTACAAAAAGGATGTGCAATCATTGAAATTCCTCGATGAATCTCCTATAAAACCCTGAATGAGCCAAAAAGCTTCAAACACCTTTCACAGAAATTGGAGGTGGTAGACTAGCAATTACTTCGATCTTGGCCCTGTCCACTTAAATACCTTTACCAGAAATCTTATGCACTAGCACTATACCTTCTTTGACTATGAAATGGCACTTTTCCCAATTAAGCACCAAGTTGGTCTCTTCACATCTTTGCTGCACCTTGCTCAAATGAGCCAAACAATCCTCAAATGAATCACCCACCATCGAAAAGTAATCCATAAAGACTTCAATGGTGTCCTCCATCATTTCAGAAAATATGGACACCATGTGACGCTAAAAAGTGGCGGGCGCATTACATAACCCGAACGGTATCCTCTTGAAAGCAAATGTACCATATGGAAAGGTTAAAGTATTTTTCGCTTGGTCTTCGAGGGCTATAGATATCTGATCGTACCCCAAATAACCCTCAAGAAAATAGTACCATCCTCTGCTTGCAAATCGGTCTAGCATGTGATCCATGAACGACATAGGAAAATGATCTTTCTAAGTTAAATGGTTCAACTTCCTATAGTCCATGCATACTCTCCAACTGATGACTTGCCTGAGTGGGATGAGCTCATTTTTAGCATTTGGGACCACCGTGATTCCTCCCTTCTTCGGTACACACTAGACTGGGCTCACCCCATTTGCTGTCAGCAATAGGGTAAACCACACTTGCATTCAACTACTTGATGATTTCCTTCTTGAACACCTCTTGCATAGGTGGATTCAACCTACGCTGATGCTCAATGCTTGAAATACAATATGGCTCTAGCTAGATGTTATGAGTGCAAATACCAGCTGGGATTCCAATAATGTCTGCAATGGTCCACCCGATGGCTTTTTTATATCTCTTCAGAATGGAGACCAAACCCTCCACTTTCCATTGCTCCAAGGCGGTCGCAACAATGACCGGTAAAGTGTTACTGGTCCCCGGAAATACGTACCTCAAGTGAGATGGGAGTGCTTTGAGCTCCAATACTAGAGGCTCCCAAATTTATGGCTCGGCCAATGGGGTTACCCGATTCTTCAGATCAAGATCAATCTTCTTTGGAGCATAGGTGTATGACCCCATACCAGCAAGTGCATTAACTATCTCCTCACCCCCATGGATCTCCTCAGCACCAACATTCATCAAAACTGTTGTTAAGTCCTCAAGAGTCACTAACTCCTCTATGGGCATAATTAGAAACTCAGGTTCCACAACATCAATTACTGAGACCACCCTCATGTCATTTGGTTTCTTTATGGATCGACATACATTAAATGTCACCTCCTCATTGTTCAACAGGAATTTCAGCTGTCCGGTTTCCATATCTACAAGAGCACGTCCGATGGCGAGAAATCATCACCCCAAGATAATAGGGACCTCAAAATCAACCTCACAATCCAGAATGACAAAATCAACCAAAAATATAAGGACTCTATCTTCACTAGAATATCATAGAGAATTCCCACCGAATTTTTCACCATGCGATCTGCCATCAAAATCCGCATTATAGTCGGTTTGGGGGCTCCCAAGCCCAACTTTCTGAACACTTCTAACGGCATTAAGTTAATACTAGAACCCAGATCACATAGTGCCTTAGCTAAATTAAAGGCTCCAATAGTGCACGGTATGGTGAAAGCTCTAAGATATTCCTTTTTCTAAACAAGAGAACGAGATGTTATTGCACTACAATGGTGCAAATTATCTGCAGGTTCAAAGCTTACAGTCCTCTTTCTAGTGACAAGGTCCTTCATGAATTTAGCATAACTGGGCATCTGCTCAAATGCCACGACTAATGGAATGTTCATAGATAATTGTTTCAACATGGAAATGAATTTGTGATACTTCCCATCTTTGACCTTTTTCTTCAACCTCTGTGGAGAAGGGGGAGGAGGTCTCGGAATTGGTGTGATCTTTTGTGTTACCTCCTTCTCTTTCTCTTTGCAAGATCCCTGCTCATGTGCATTACTAGGAGCGGTTTTCTCCACTAAATCATCAACCAAATTCTGATCCTCAGAATCTACCATCCTATAATTCTCACTCACTAAGGGCTCTACTGTCTCTCAATCACGACCGGCCTTGGAGGATCAACTGTCGCCTTCCCACTCCTAGTAGTGACCGCTGTGCAATGGCTGTCATTTTTTGGATTTTAAACTGTGTTTCTGGGAAGTGTGCCCTTCTGCCTCTGGTTCATAGCAATAGACATTTGACTAAGTTGCTGCTCAATCTGCTTAATGGCCACGACATGTGTTTCCACCTTTTGGTTCATACTATAAATATCAGTGTGGAGATTCTTGAAATGGTCATCTGTCACCTCCATCTGCTTACGTAACCTATACAACATGTCTTCCACCGTTTAACCATTAGACTCTGGCTCAAGGTTCCTTGGAGGAACATATATACTGCGTCTGTCATTCTTGTACTCCTCACGCTTTTTTCAGTTTCCATTGTCTCTGTATTGGCCTCGATTGTAATTGTTATCTATATAGTGGTTCCGACCTTGGTTCCCCTGACCTTGATGCCAAGAGTCTTGGTTAGACCCTTGGGTGTTAGTCCGAAAACCCTCCCTTTGATCATTCAGATAATTTTCTCAGATTCTGATTCGCCTCCGTCATTTCTCGGGGCATTTCCCTGGTTCTTAAAAAGAAATATTTCGAGAAGGTTCAATTACCCGAAATGAATTTCTAGATTTGCAGATTGATCGATATCAAGTTCATAAAATGAACCAAATAGAACCCACAACATTCACCTTTTCAGCCTCGGCTCCTATCAAAAGCTTAGCAAGAAGCCCCATTATGGTCTTTATCTCAGTAATATCCTAATCTCGCTGTTCATCCTTCCTTCTCTGTTCTGCAAACATACCTACCGCATAAGTACCAACCAGAGCCTCCGACTCTCTTATGTGCCATGTGCAGTTGGTTTTAGTGATTCTGTCAAGTACTTCAGCCACTTCAGTATAAGTGTGACTCATGAATGTACCGCCAGACACGATATCAGCCACCGCCTTAGTGTTAGCATTTATAGACCTATAGAAGATCTTCAACAATGTATCATCTGGGATCCTGTGGTTGGGCACCTTTTTGAGCTTCTTGTTGAACCGCAACCATGTATTGTGAAGTGCCTTAGAATTTAATTGTCGGAAGTTGTATATCTCATCTTTCAGCTGCAAAGTTCTGGAAGGTGGGAAGAACCTTTTCTTTCCAACCAAAGCATTGCCTCACTCCCTAATGAAAAGGGAAATAACCTCAGTTGTATCGCATCCTGACTCACTGGTTGTTTGTACGCTTTGCAGATACCCAAGAAATTAGTCAAGTGAGTATGTGCATCATCAGTTGCATGACCCGAAATATCCCCTTCACGTTGAGCAGTTGGATCATAGTACTGGTAATGTCAAACTTTTCCCCAGTAGACAAAGGGGGAGGCACAATAGCTCCTGTGGCACCGGCTTCATCAATATCAGCATTGTCATCATCATCGAAGTACCGATACCTCTGCTAGTCTGGACCTCTGTTCCTTCTAGCTCGCTCGGCTTTGGCAGCTAGGCGTTGCTCTTCCGCAACCCTTGCTAACTCTCTATCTCTTACCCGATCTTGTTCCTCAGCCAACATCCAGGTTGTAGCCTGTTCCACTATCTCTTGCTCTTGTATATTGGCCATTCTCCTAAGATTTAACAGTGTTTGTTCAAGTTCGTGATCAGTTTAAACCAGGGATTTTTCTTGGCTCCTAGTACTGGGCATGCACGAACCTAATACCCCTTAAGAACAAAAACAACAAAAGAAAAATAAAAAGGAAATAAGGACCAACAGTAAAGAAAACACAATTAACAAAGCCTAAGCCGTATTCTCCGACAACGATGCCAAAATTTGATGTCCCTAAAATTACACCTTTTGAATGAGATATCAAGCGATCGATGTTAAATATATAACCCAACCAGGGTTGGGGTCGAATCCCACAAGGAATATGACTAGAACTTGAGTTAATGCATTTAGCTAATGCTATTGGCTTACATATTTCCTTGGGTGGTGGATTCGAAACACAAAATAATAAACAAGAGTAAAAAACTAGCAAATGTTTAAATCAATAAAGTGACTAGGATTGTATTCCCCATGACTTCATAACCACAAGGCTTTTACACTAGTAATCTATTTCGCTGTTTAGCATGCAATATTTGTAAGTTAAATTCACCTAAATGGTTGGTCCCCTATCTAGATGATTATCACCACGCAACTTGGTCTGTATACGAGTGTATGCTTAATTAACCTTTACCCTTAATATCATATTAGCTATTTTTGGGACAAGGTCAAGCTATTAGATGAGGGTTGATAGCCTCAAATCTCCATTGTTAATCCCATTTCCCATTCATCACCTCCTTGATCCGGTAAGTAAGAATAAGGCAAATTCCAATGTTTGCAACCGTTAAGAAATAATTAAAACAAAGGGAAGAATAATACATGCATAAACCCCGTTCAAGAATCACTAAGTATTTTTACCTATGTGTGTTAATTCATCATGGTTCCCACAACCCTAGTTATGGATTTAGCTACTCATATTTGAATAATTACAATCACAAAATAAAGAATAAATCATAATTGTAACTTACAAAGATTTGTAGAAGAAAACCACGCGAATTGAATAAAACACCAAAACTGATGAACAAAACTTCAATGTTGTTTGATTCTCAAAATCAAGAACAAAATTACAAACACTGTTTCTTGAACCAAGAATGATCGTTAACAATACTAAAATTTACGTGAAAAGTGGTAAAATAAATTGTACTCAAAAAATAAATCTAAACAATGTATTTATAGTTCCAAACAAAACTTTTCCTAACTAAAAATGGACTCTAGGTCGGCAATGGTAACGGTCCAAATAACGACTCATTGGGTCTCCCAATCAGTCGTGACTAGTGAATTTGAGTCATCCTCGGCAACTTATCCAGTCCTGGTGACTGGTTAACTAACGACTCGTTGGGCCTGAGCATGAATCGTTAGGTCCCTCGTGGACATGGATCACCAAATCCTCCAGTGCACTTCACGGATGCTAACAGTATCTGACGAGTCGTCACTTCACCTGACGACTCGTTATGTCTCTCATTGTCTTCCCTGAGCATTTTTCAGAAATCATCCTCCTAATCTCCACGACTGGTATAACAACTTGTTACCAGATGTAATGAGTCGTGCCTTCAACTCGTTAGGTGCACTGTTTCTTCTCAATAAAACTCGATCTCTTCCCATGACTCCAGGAACGAATCATTCACTAGGACAATGACTCATGACCTGGGTAGCAGTTTGCATTTTGGTCCATTTTTGTCTTACTTTGCCTATTTCCCATTCCGGACATGTTTTCCTGTAACACTTAACACAAACACATCATATCTACATAAACATACCCTAAATGTGCATATTTTCTTGGTTTTAAGTGTCGAAAGTTCCATAAAATCACAACACATCTGGGATACTTGAGAAGGAATGATGGTTAGATAATGACCGAGATGGATTATACGTGCCTCCTAATGCACGTGAGGCAGAGGCTAGACAGTCGAAGTTAGAGAGAATGATGGTTGAGATGCTAAATAAGGTGAGGTCCACAGATGATCAATTGAAAGACATCTGTAGTGACATATAAAGTATGGATCAGAAAGTGGAGTTACATGCAACGGGTATCAAGCAGATCGAACAATAGCTAGGGCAACTGTCAACATCTATGAACCTTAGGAAGAAGGGTACATTACCTAGCTACACTATCCAGAATCCAAAGAATGATGGTCACTATATGGTTGTGATTACTAGAATTGGAAAGACCAAGGTTGACCCCCCTCTACCGGTTGTAGTTGAAAGGCAGAAAGAAATCGTGATCGACGAAGAAGACGATTTTGCTGAGAAGGAACACAATGAGGATGTTGAGTTGACTAAGCCCCCAAATGTTGAAAATGGGTCTGAATTTGAACAAGGAGACACACAAACTTTCAAGGCTATTCAAAGACCACCGCAACCGTTCCCCCAAAGAATAAAGAAGAAGGTGGAGAATAGTAAGTTTCAGAAGCTCTTGTCAATGCTCAAATAGTTATCTCTAAACATACCATTGGTCAAGGCATTAGAACAGATGCCGAGATATGCCAAGTTCATGAAGGACCTTGTGATGAAGAAGAGGTCCATGAGCTATGAGCCCGTTGGTAATGTACACCATTGTAGTTCTATAGCTTCACGGGTCCAGGCTTAGACGAAGAAAGATCCAGGTGCATTCACTATTCCATGCACAATTGGCGATGTTGAGTTTGCAAGGGCACTTTGTGATTTGGGAGCAAGCATCAATCTGATGCCATTGGCTGTGTTTAAGAAGCTGGGATTGGGAGCCCCCACACCGACAACCATGCGGCTGTTGATGGCCGACAGAACTATGAAGAAGTATGTGGGGATCCTGTTTGATGTTCTTGTCAAAGTTGATATATTTATATTCCCAATAGACTCTGTGATCCTTGATCGCGACATTGATTTTGAGGTCCCCATCAATTTAGGGGGACCATTCCTTGCCACTGGGAGGGCCTTAGAAGATGCGGAGGTTGGCCAGTTGAAGTTCAGACTCAATAAAGAAGAGGTCACCTTAAACGTCTGCTGATCAATGAACCAACCGAAAGAATACATAGTGGTCTAAACAATAGAATATAAATCCGAGTTGCTTGATGAAGTCTGAGTAGTCAAGAGACTTGCGTCGTGCCATGATGTTAAATCAGGCGCTTCTTGGGAGGCAACCCAAGGGGTGGTTTGGTGAATTCTGAGTAACCGAGCTACCTGCATCGTGTCGCGATGTTAAATCAGGCACTTATTGGGAGGCAACCCAAGTTAATTAACTAATGTGTGTTTAGTATGCAGTGGAGACAAAAACAAGTGGCAAAAAAATTGCTGAACAGGCAGGTGTTATAGTTCTCAGTACGACTCGTGAGAGGGTTGTACGAGTCATAGCACGAGTCGTGGTGAGAATCAGAGATGTACTTTGATGCATGTGTTCAGGGTACGGGTTGTCCTATGATTCGTAGCTTCATTATACGGGTCGTAGTACTCACCATGCTTATGAAATATGCAAGGCATGGACCACAATAAAAAGCAAAGACCTACGAGTCATAGTACGAATCATACCCCGGTGGTACGAATCGTAAGATGTGCTCGTAGGTCCACAGGTAAGTCTCTCAATTTCTCTAGTATGGGACCAAGGGATGAGTCGTAGGACCTTCCTGCGACTCGTGGTACGAGTCGTAATGGGTCAAAAACTTTAAATTTACCCGACTTGGCCCAAATTTTTAAAAATTGGCCCTAGGACCTATATAAGCCTAAACGAATCATACTACATTCCCATGCTCACTAAACCTAAACTCATGACTCCCTCACACCCATAACTCTTCACCAAGAAGCATCGAAGAAGTTCTAGCTCAGAAATTACATCAAAAATCATAACACAAACACTAGTATTGACTCATGAGTGAAGTATCAACATTCAAGTAAGTGTATTCTTTCAAAATTGATAGATATAACTTGTATGCTTGATGTAAATTTCCTAAACCCCCTGAGAGTCCTCTCATTTATTGAAAAATTAGAAAAGGACAATGACCAGGAGTGTAACTGAGTTGTTTGAGATTGGGTTAGAGATAGAATTTAATTAAATGTTTGCATTGAACCGTTTAAAATGAGTTATGGGTTGTGATTAAAAAGGGGAGGAATGAGTCATGGGAAAACTGGTTAAATGCATGCCTAGACCTGGGGAATTCTGAGTACCAAAATTTAAAATAAAACCTCTCAAAAACTAAAACAAAATTAAGGAAGGGACAGGCTTCACAAGCCTTCCTACGACTCGTGGTTTCATACTACAACTCATAGGATGGCTCGTTGGTATTTTCCCAAGCCAAATTTGAAACTAATCACAAGGTACGAATCCTAGTACGGCTCATGGTTTACTGCTATGAGTCGTACTTGGCACTCGTACCAAGAATCTGGAAAGGGTCAAGTCAACAAGTGATAGTATGATCCTTCTTGCGACTCGTGGAATCGACTTATGGGTCATACAATGAGTCGTGGAAAATACAGAAAAATTGTCTTAAAGGGGCATCCTCATACGACTCATGGTATGAATCGTACCTTCATGGTACATTTCCTACCTCGAAGGCGTGACACTGACCTGAGATATTACGGGTATAAGTACGAATCGTACCTCTAATGTATGACCCGTATTGTTGACCCATGATAAACTACAGAGGAATTTTTCTTGTTTTATTTTTCTCAAATATGGAATTCTAACCCTTTTTCTCAGAGGTATAATGACGTTGAAGCGCAAAGCATCAAAGGAAACTGCAAGGAGGGCATTCCTTGGCGAGACCTCAGAATCCGATCAAGCGGGTAACTCCCCTAGTGGTTTAGTAGAGGAGTACAGGGTCGACACATCAGACACTGATGGGATCCAAACCACTAGGGAGAAGGCCAAAGCCCAAGCCGTAGCGGCTACTTCCACGTCTTCCAGTGCTCCCTAGTATGAGGAGGGAGCTGAGGAAAGAGCTCAAGAGTCGGGAAGTGGCTCTAATAAAGAAGAGGGGTCCGAGAAGACCCAATCCAGAGATGCAAGTAGCGGTGCTAGATTAGAGGAGTAGCCACCAAATGCCGAGCAGGAGCAGACTCCACCTAGGGAGAACCGCACTATCCGGTGGAGAGTGCCAGGAGCTCAAGAGTTATATGAATAGGGCATTTCTCTCACTGCCAAAAACAAACCTAGGTAGAGCATGCAAGAAGAGTCGCGGATCCTCACAAATTCATTGAATGAGGCAGAGGAGATGAAGCAAACATTTAGCTTCTACGAATTCGAGTGGATGGTTACGGCTTGGGACTAATACACTCCAGAAATTTTCCGGGAGTTCTATACCAATTATTTGGCAACCATGGAGCAGAAGGCGAAAGAGGGGCAGAAATTGAAAGATCAGCCCAAGATGGATAGCATCCTGGTTAGAGGCTGAAAGGTTGACATATATGATTGCATTATTGATCGGATATTATATGGGCCTCAGTTCATGCCACCTCATGCTATGCCAGAATATGAATACCGGGTGGAGGCATTGTAACAAATCAAGCAACTTGACTTTGAAGAGAGGATGAGGCAGATATAGTGGTTGTCCGGCTTAATCACTGAGGACAAAGAAGAGGCAAAGTGGGTTACTAGCGGCAAGCAGGTCACAAAGAATTTCCTACATTTCATAGAAAAGGTCTGTTGGACGCTAGTGCGCCACTGGTTGGCACTGATAGTTAATGACAATATCCTCAGTGCAGATAGAGCAGCTTTGGTGCCCTGTATCATGTCTAGATACCCTATCAACATACTGAGGGTCATTGTAGAGGATATACGAGATCGGGCTATGGGATTGAGCACTACCCTCCCATTCTCTTTTTTAGATTAGGCACAGAGGAAGGCATTACAGTGCGCCAAGGTGAGGAGAGACTGATTGGAGGACAGTGGATAGCTGCTATTGTCACGCCCCACCATGGGTGGCATGACTGGCACCGGGTGCCCTACTAGGACCTGAACTGCTGAGCTGACTGACCCTAAGCACTTCTGGTGAAGGGCTGACTCTAACTCTAGAATCAACAAAACAACGTGCTATATAGCGTCTGTAAATACAACCCCCGACCGACAAGGCCTATAGCCACCTGTGAAAATAAACAGCTAACTAGAGACAAACAAACATAGGGAGTCCTATGCGGGCTGACAAGGCACCATGATATCTAGTTTTAATTGGAAAGTAAAATCAGATGCTAAACTGAACTATGACCGACAAGGCCACCAATCAACAGCTAAATAGGGCCCCACGCGGCCAACACACATAGTCTAAAACACATATGGGTCCCACACGGTCGATATCATCTAACCATAGGGAAGTAATGCAATTTGCAAGCCTCTAGGAGTAATAAGATGGTCGGGACAGGGCCCCGACCTACCCATACTGTACAAAAAAAAAAGTAAACCTCTATCACTCAAGCTCCGGAAGAAGGGAGCTGACGACCCTGTACGGCTGACCGGGACTACGAGGGACCTACTCCTCATCTATCTGCACCTGCAGGCAAGTAATGCAGTGCCCCAGAAGAGGGCTTCAGTACCACAGGTACTGAGTATGTAAAGCACTAACTTTAAATAAATGAAAGTGAGAAATAAAACTGACAATAACTGAAGTAAAGGAAACAGACTAAAGATGACTGAACTAGTGAAATCAGGGATAAACATAACTGTAATAAGGAGGGTAGGGGTCATACCTTACAAACGAGGCTTCCTACTATCTAAATATCAGTAACAAAAGAAAACAAAAACCTTACCTAGCCCCCATAATCTGGAAGGTACAATCAACACAGAACAATCCACCTGGGCTCCCATTAGCCCTAGTGAGTAAACCTCAATATAGGTCATACTGAGTCAACTACCAGCTATAAGAGTTCTGTCGATCCCCTAGGTCTGCAATTGGGCCTGCTCGGCCCCTGACTGTAGTTGTGTTTGAGTCTGAGTCCGGAGAACTCCTGATATCTACACCCCGGGTGTAAACGCTCGGCGGGGGTGTATATAAGGCCAACCACGACAATATAAGGATCTGGATCCCCATCTTCGTCCCTTGCAGACGGCATGTCGCTCTGTAGAGCGACGTATCCTCGCCCCTGGCAGGCGCGATATAGCTATTAACCCTGGGGTGGTCATGGAAGCTATATAGGTATAATCCAGGCCAAAATAATACAATTTACGAGTCTCAACTGACAAAAACAACTAAACATGATAACATACTCCTGACATGCTTTACTGGGATTCATACTGGATTACTATGCTGAAGAAACTAACTTGGCAAAAGAAAATGCCTTAACATACCTCGATTGTCGGTTTATGATTAACTGATAGGTTCCAGTTAGTATTTAATAGCTCTTCCCAACTGAAATCATGTTACTAGAAAGATAGGACTAGTTTTAACACTAATTTCAGCAAAAAGGAAAACTTTATATATAAATATTAACTATATTCTAACTTTACGGAACAAGGTCGAAACCTCGTTATTTCTCGAAATTCTAGAGGGGAGAAATGCTTACTTTAAGCCTGGGATCGTATTGACACTAGTTTGGAGAAATTTCAACAACTTTGGCTCGGCAGGATGACGATTCGCCGGGCGAATTTCACGAAACTAACTCCGTAGAAATGCTCCCTGCATCCTTATACTTCGACACCCGAAGTTAATTTGGATTTGGACGGCGTTTAGCAGCGTAATCGAATGAAAATTAAATGTTTTCCTTCATCCCTATTCTCTGTTGGTCGTGAGTTATGATTTATAATCTAATTTCTAAGTGTGAGACCCTTATATACTTGAGGCAGCAGACAAGGCAACGTGGCACGTCGTCCAATGCATTGATTCTTCGCCATGTTGGTTAACGCGGAGGATCAGCTCCATGCCACTTTGCCCCTCTGGGTAGCTTGGTTTCACCTCCTCCCGCGAAATCCTGACTTGACACTCGTTCGGCCTTTCCCCAGGCCCTTTCCCCGTACCTATGGCACTCTAAAACTCTCAACAAACATGCGAATAGGCTGACTAAACGCTAGAAACTTACGGGGTGTAACATCTATTGGCCTGATTTTGGATGAAATGAAACCAGTAAGTCGGAACCCGAGTTGCCACCGCAGTTCCACTGACTCGGCCAATTGGGAGCACACAGGTGAATGCCCCCACCTTACAAGAGCAAGGTGAGACACCGGCTACAGATGTCAGTTATTCATATTCAGCTCCCAAAACTTTTGTTGCAACACATACTAGCCTCCTGAGTCAGACTCCAGTGGGGTACATCCTAGTTCCCCAAGAATTTCTCCAGAAGTTGGCCAAGAGACTGACCATGGATGAGAGGAAGATCCAATCAATAATGGAGAATGCTAAGACCTGGGTAAAGGCCTAGATTGAGACAACTGCACAGGCCTTGCATGCCAGATTAGATGGATTTAAAAGGAAGTTCAATACACGCATGGCCGAGCAGACTGAGACGGGTAGCCTCTGTGAGGAGTTGGGGGCTCTTCGGAGCCAAGTGGCCGAGCTATCATCATGACAGCCAACAGTCATAGAAGCCCCCACTCTTCCTGATCTCGATGCTGACATAGATGAGGAACTTGATTTGGCGGCCTACTTTAAGCCCATAGCAGTAGGGAAAGAAAAAGGGAAAAAGAGGGTCTCCGAGGATGTTGGAGATGACACCCCAAAAAAGAAGAAGAAGAGACAGAAAAAAATGCAAGAGGGAACGAGTAGAGAGCCTGTAGACTCATGACACACACTTGTTAGAGTTGCAGGAATTAGCTAGAGAAGCAGGTAGCTCCACCATGGCCAGACAGCCAGTGGCAGGGACCCTTCGAGCAAGCCACATTTAGCCTCGACAATTCAAGAGGCCTTAGAGATGGTCGAGACTACTGAGGGGGTAGCCACTCCCCCTATTGACCCACCAGTGAGTGCGTCGGCCACCGCCAGCGCCATGATTGCAGCGGAGGTACCTCCTCCGCAGGATTAGTGTGCCACAAGTATGTTCCCTTCCCTTTGTGCTTACATTCTATGCTTTGGGGATGAAACACGCTTTATAAAAAGGAGAGGGGGTGTACTTGTATTTTTAGATTTTTGATTCATTTGAGGGTTTTTCTTGTCATGTTTCTTTTCCCTCAAGCATGCTATTTAGTAGAACCGACATGTTTAGAATTTTATTTTTTTGTGATTTGTTGTTTAATTGTAAAGTAACTTAGGAGTACTCAGCCAATAAAGTGCACTAGTTTTGATATTTTGAAAAATTGACCCTGTTTAAAATTTTTTTGATGATTAGTTGTGTACTTGTGACTGCATGTATGATTTTTGTGGATATTTTTATGTCATTTAATATATTAGCATGTGTAGTTTTGGTTAAGCCATGAATAAATCGGACCGGTAGAGTGAATGCAAATCATGTACCATGAGTGAGTGAGGTCTGATACTTAGTTCAATACTGTGTAGAGGATCTAGAATTTTCCCGGTTGGTCTTTGCATAGGTTTTAGGATGGTTGGTTAGGAAAGGATCATAGGCCATTCTTGTTTAGCCCATTTTTAGCTTAAATAACTCTACCGAAAGCATATGATTCCCTTGATTCAAATTTTTTAGCCTTAAATAGATCATTTTTCTTTGATTAACCAATTAATCGTCCCATTTTTTTTATAATGAACCTGTTTTAGCCCTGGTCCCTCCTTGTACATTGTGAACCTCAACATAGGCAAAATGCCTAAGCTGAGGATGGCTAGAGTAGGGGTGCATAAAGATTGGGAAGGTGAAAAAAAAAGAGAAAAGAAAAAGGTGAAAAATGAGGTATGGTGTGACAAAAGAAAAAGAAAAAGAAAGAAAAATTGGAAAAGAAAATACAAAAAAAATGAAGAGAAAGATGCATAAAGTTTTAAGAAACACACCACACTCATACAAATGTAAGAAAAGGGGTGAAAAGGGAGGAAAAAGATGAAAGAAAGAAAAAGGGTGAAAAAAGTGGAAAAAAATGGAGCCACATGTATGTAGTGCCGAGGAGGGGTTTAGTCACTCAAAAGATTCCATATCTACCATACCCAGCCCGAAAGCCTAAATTACAAGCATAAGCAAGTCCTATAGTGATCCTAACATGAACATCTGATAAACCAAAGTAGAGAAAATAAGGGCAAGCCTATTGTATCCAATATGCAATATTTGAAACTTCTTTGTGAGAGTGAGAGTTTTGCTTGTTCAGTCCCATGTTATACATTTTGCTATATCTGTGAGTGGGGGACTTCATTTGTTGTAAGGGTACATGGTTTGTGTTTAACTATACCCGTGGTCTATGTAAAAAGCATCGGTGATGACTTGACTACCTGTTAATAGCTAGATGACATATCTTGATCCCTGTTTATCATGTTTTATGGTTGCTTGTTGTCACGCACCGCCTTGGGGGGTATGACAAGCACCTGGTGCCCTATTAGGACCTGAACTGCTAGACTACTGAGCCTAAACACATCTGGTGCCTGGCGGGCTCTAACTCAGATTCATGGAATCAACGGGCTATATAACGGTTGTAAATACAGCCTCCTGCCGACTGAGCCTATAGCCACCTGTACTATAACATCAGCTAACCAGAATCACACTAATATAGGGAAACCTATGCGGGCCGACAAGGCCACCATGTTGTCTAGTTATCTCTAAATCATACAACAAATACTGAACATCTATGTGACCAGCAAGGTCACCACTACTAACTGGATACAGCCCCACACGACCAACATAAACGGCAATGCTAAAC
>JACEIK010003549.1:38912-51667 GCA_018107945.1 Datura stramonium | reverse complement strand
TTACTATAATTTACATGAGAATGTACAAACATCGTTAGATAAACAAGACGAAATGACGCATTTGAGTATCACTTGGGCATATAAATCTGCCCAAGATCAAGTAGCTAAATTCTTATCTAGGGTTGTGAACCCTATTGATATCAATTAGGTTAAATTAATAATTGGGTTTTAAATATTTGATTGATCTTTGACTTGTAATAATAATTGGTGATTACAACACTGATTCATGCCACATTGCTCCAGTTGTACTTGAAATGGCCAATTAGGGTTTGGGTGGCATCAATCAATGATGACCCAAGGTATAATCCTTTATTAATAGATTCACTTAGAGATTTGATGAATCTAATTGGTAAATTAAAATTTGTTTTGATTTGAATTCCCATCAATTTGAAGGAATTAATTAGGATAACCATTTTTTGGTTCTTGAAAGACACCTAGTTGTTGATTAAGTGATAGTTTGCATATTTACAAAGAGCTCATTATTGATGAACCTAATTGTGTGATTTAGGGGGATCATTATTATGCGAGAACACATCCCTAGTATTTTCACCTATTTATTTCAATTCTTTGCATTCTATACTTTAGCAATTTAGTTTAATATTCTCTTTACTATTAACTTGAGTAGTTCTTAAAGAATTTAGTCATATTTGCTTTGCTTCATCGCTTGTATCAATACGGAATCATCGTGGATACGATTCGGACTCTTTGTTGGGTAATTATATTACAATTGAACATATACATACTCCTAATTGGAGGTGAATTTCAGCGATACTAATTTTGGTGTTGTTGTTGGGGACGTTTGCAATTTGTCCTACTAAGTGAATCAGATTTTGACTTGAGTGTTTTGATCTACTCTATCCCACTTGTTTTACTTTAACTAGTGAGACAGGTGTGCTAACTGAAGCTCTCCCAATAGTGGGGGTTGAATAAACAATATGATCGGATACCTTGGAGAAATGATGATATATAAAGGCATCGAGGGATATGATGGGCTATCTTCCACATCTTTAATACTCACTATACCAAGATCAGTTTCATGAGCATAATATTGAAGCAAGTTATATAAGCGCAATGCAAGATGAATGGAAGGGTTGAAGCTATTATGACTATGACCGACACTATCAGTTAGCCAACCACTACAACCACTAAACATAACAATCAGAAATGTATAATGAATATATTAACCTGAACGAGCATGGTAATCAAAATTAGAATTGGAGAGATGAGCATTATTCCACCTAAGAGAGCTCAAGGTTGGAAAGTATGCTTCATACGGTATTGCAAAATCAAAAAGAAAAAGCTACCACCCTTTGGAGTATGACAGAGATGGTGGGATCTAATACTGCTTCTTTTTAGAGACTTGAGCATCATATGAGACATATACTTGAGTATGTAGAGCATGTACTTATTAATTGTGATAGTGATCTCACGGGTAATAAAAAGAGTCATATGCCACATTGTTCTACCATTACTACAAGGTGTGGTAAAGTTTTGCAATTGGAACATGAAAAACACATTAGAGGAAAAATTATTGATGAAAATGAACAAGTCATGAAGATATTGTAGAAACTGAGGAGATGGTGTAATGACCCGTATGTTATTATGAGGGGACTGAGTTTAGAACACTTTATCTAGCCTAGAGTGAAGGTAGGAAGGTGCCAATGTGAGATATGGTGAAAACATTGATGTTGGGGAGCTATAGGCTACGGGGGACCACTGCAGCAGTCGAATTTCTGTTGCAGTGAGACCGTGGTAGCAGTCGAAGTTCTTCCATGATTAACTAGTAGAGAAACCTTCGAATCTACTGTAGAGGTGTTCTATCTATCATAGCGGGTCTGCTGCAGCAGAAAAGTGACCATTGCAACAGACGACTGGAATCAAAAAGTGGTTTTAAGTAGGATTTCAGGAGTTATACCCCATTATTTCCAAAGCACGAAAACCAAAGAAATGAAGGCGATTTTCCCCCCAGAGCAGTTGATTTTCCTTCTCAAGGTAAGATACTCGACTTTATACCACAACAGTTGATTTCGTAAACACCTACAATTCTAGGGGGAACCTCTAATGGTGATTTTCTAGCAAAGAAACTGCGACACCCCGGATAATTTGAGCGATAAAATCATCTTTCAAGGTAGGAATAAGAGTAATTAATAGGATAAGAAGGAAGTATTATGAGCTATTTGAGTCATATATGACCATATATAAGATTGTACGTCAATAAAGTTGTGGAACGAAATTCGGCAAAAATTATCGCAAAATTTCCTTATTGAGATTCTTTGAAATTTCGTCCAAATGTCTTGAAGCTTTTCTCCAAATTTATAAGGAGTTAGGGGGTTTGCAGCCTATCAAATTAAAGATCTATGAGTCTATTTTTCATCACATCAAGCCGTTTGTCAATTCGACTTAGGAGTATAGAGATACCGTGTTTTTGTGAGACCACGCAAGCAGGCACGTCACAAGGATCTAAGGCAGTGGATGGCTATTTAAGCCCCTTTGTTCGGTTTTTGGTAATCCAAATTTATTTTCCAGAAACCTATTTCATAGTAAACCTCTCTCAAGTTCTACCTATGGCTTTCTTTGGGTTTTTGGGCTAGAATCCATGGCTCAACATGATTTTGGTGTCTGGAAGTCAGGAAT
This sequence comes from Datura stramonium, assembly GCA_018107945.1. Lineage (NCBI taxonomy): Eukaryota > Viridiplantae > Streptophyta > Magnoliopsida > Solanales > Solanaceae > Datura > Datura stramonium. The sequence continues at coordinate 49,033 of JACEIK010003549.1, read as the reverse complement.
CGCGTGTAGCTTGCGTTTTGGTGTCTTTTTCGGGATTTTGGAGGCTGTTTCGTGGTGAAGATGTTGGTCATAATTATTCCTTTGGTTTTCCTTGGTTTTTGAGGTTTGTTAACCCCTTTAGATTGTTTTCTTGGAGTTTCTACCGTCAAATTCCTATGAATCTTGTCGAGTAAGCTTCGTTTGTCTTGTTTTATTTTGTTGTTTAGTTGTGTTGGCTTCATTTTGGCAGAATCTTGGACTGCCTTTAGGTAGTAGGTTAGTGGTGTTTAAGGTTAGTGGTGTTTAGTGGTAAAAGTCGTGGGAATGCAAGGTCCCTTACAATATGAAGGAGAGTCATCACCGCCAAGATATGACGAAGAATGCTAATATATGGGAAACCAAATGGGAGGTCCTCGACCTGACTTCCAAGGAGCAAACCAAGGCCGATGGCGCGCAAGGGATGACAACCAAGTATGGACAAATCGTGAGCCACAAGGATGTCCTGAAAGGAATGAAAGGTGGGGTAATAGAGAGCCAAACCAAGAGAGTGATCGATATCACAGGAGTTCGAACACATATATTCCACCTCCTAAGGTTGGGAATCCTCAAAATCAGCTGGGCGTGAGTGATGCGGGCAATTCGAAAATATGAAGAAATGTTATCGAGAGTTTTAAAGAAGGTTGAGTCGACCGAGAATGGGCTGAAGGAATTAAGAGGGGAGGTGTTTAACCTCAGTAAAATAGTGAGTTCATACTTTGCTTCCATCAAGCATTTGGAAGCCCAAATTAATCACCTATCAGCTCAAATGAACCCCTAGATGAAGGGAACACCACCTAGTGACACAATGCCTAATCCCAAAAAAGATGGTTAATGCATGGCCATTGTCACTAGGAGTGAAAAGGTGATTGGAGATGCCCGGTGAAGCCTGGTGAGGTGGATAGCCCGAAATTATTTGAAGAAGATGAAGACGATAAAATGCCAATGACTCCAAAGAATGAAGAAATGATTGATGATGAAAAAGAGGGAAAGGATGATGAATCCTCCTCCATGCTGATGATGATGAGTTGGGTGAAATTCCCGAAGAATGATAGGGTTGAGTCAAGAATCCCACCTCCTTATCCACAACAGGTGACCAAGAAAAAGAAGGATGACCAGTTTAGAAAGGTTGTTGACATGTTTAGCAAGTTTTCCAAAAATATACTGTTAGTGGATGTTTTACTCCAAATGCCCGACTATGAAAACTTCATGAAGGATTTCATAAAGAAGAAAAGGTATTGATGCAGGCAATGAAGAGAAAACGCACCATTGTAGTGCGGTGATGATGAGTAATCTTGCCCCCAAAAGAGAGGATCCCAGAGCTTTTACAATTCCATGCACAATTGGGATATGTGTGTTTAAAAAGGCCCTATGTGATCTAGGTGTCAACATAAATTTGATGCCCCTGATCATTTTTAAGAAATTAGGACTCGAAAGCACGAAACCGATGTCAATGAGGTTGCTAATGGCAGATAGGTCAATAAAAAGACCAGTGGGGGTGCTAGAAGATGTGCTGGTGAGAGTGGACAAGTTTATTCTACCGGTTGATTTTGTTATTTTGAAATGGATGCAGAGGTTTCAATTATTTTGGGAAGACCATTATTGGCTATGGGGAGGGTCGTGGTGGACGTGGAGCTTGGAGAGTTAAAATTTTGAGTTGGGAATAAGGAGGTCACATTTAAGGTGTGTCAATCAGCTGAAACACCCCCCGAATGCAAGGTGGTTGGAGTATTGCAAGATGACAATGAGGACAAAGGATTGGAGCTGACGGAAATAGAGTCGGATGATGACTCGTCAGAAAAGAGTTGCTTAGCAAAATTGGGTCTACGTAGTGCCACAACGTTAACTAAGGCGCTTCTTGGGAGGTAACCCAAGTGTTTAGGGAATTATTTGATGTTTTTATTTATTTTTGGTTGTGTAGGAACTGTGAAATGAGGAACAAAGGGAGAAACAAACCATGAAGGAAGGAATGGCTATGGATCGGCGAGGCGCCGGTCCAAAAATGCATACCGCCAATGAAGGTGAGCACAAAGTAGAAGGCTGAGGTTTGGATCGAAGAACCGGGGGGACCATTGGTGAACCGCCGGTGAACAGCAGATAGAGAACAGGAAACCTGAAGTTTGGGGGCATAAGTGGCGGATAACCAGCGGATCACCGATTTAATTCCCGAATTGTCGGTGGATCGTTGGCAAGAAACAAATCACAGGGAAAAAGAAATCACAGCAGCAAACCGCCGATACATGCCAGTCGAGGTGCGAATTTAGTACAAAATGGAATTTAAAAAGTTGGCCCACAAAATCCCAAATACCTGACCAAGCCATCCTACTCTGCAAATATTCCCATAGTTCCCTTTTTCCCAACAGTTTTTCATTCCCTTTTTGTCTTTCCATTACCCAACATCACCAATTCCCCATATTCATCCATTTTCCAACCTTTTCACTTTTCCACCTTTCCACCTTCCCACTCCCCACCAACACACACCCACATTAGACTCTCCACCTTCCCCTCAACCTCTCACTTTTCCATTCTCCACCTATAAAACCTCCCNAAGTATGCTTCAACATGTGGACACGAATTGCCAACACACACCCACATTAGACTCTCCACCTTCCCCTCAACCTCTCACTTTTCCATTCTCCACCTATAAAACCTCCCTCCACATTTCCCTAATACACTCACTACATTCACACTCCCTACACACTCCCTCCACATTAAGATCTTTTTGAAGTTTATGTGTGTGCAAGCAATCTTCTAATTTGGTAACAATTTTCTTTCCCTTGTGGGGTGTGTCCCGTTTTAAATGAATGAATGAATGATTTGGTTCAGTTCTGTTTATGATGAATGATTAGTTACTAAATGGGGTCTTTGCTTTAAATTGCATAATCTTGAAAATTTTGAATGAAATGACCCCAAAATCTTATTCCTTTTTAGCCATTGTAAATAGCTGTCTAGAAATTAAGACTCCAAGGGTTTTCTTTTGGCCATGGTTCTTTCCTAAGTAGCATTTTTTGTTTATTTTTATTTTTATTTTTGTTACTTTGTTGTCAAACTGGGTTGTTTTTTTCCAATGATGGATTGAGTGGCGATATTCTTAAGGAAAAATGCCATGTTGCTTTGAGTCTTTTGTGAAGTTGTTTTGAGAGGCGCCACTAAATATTTTTTTGTTGAAATGGAAATGTAAAAAAAAACAAGGGCATGAAAATGAAGATAGTGAGCAAGTGTTGAAACCACAGCATAGTATTCTCTGTCATACATTGTAAATTCCCTGTTTGACTTAGATGTTTGCTTGCCTTGATGTCCTAATTTGGTTTCTTGTGTTGAGAATGACTCTTGTAGACCGTTTAATGGTGATTCCTTGTTTGGTGAGGATATTTTTGATGAATCTCATTCATTACATCTTATCTAGAACTTTCCCCAGATGTGATTCAAGGTGAAATCCTAGATGTAGTGGCGCCAAGAACATGAGTTTAGGCTTTCCTTTGTCTAGTCACTTCACCCTTATGCCCTTCATGAGCATTGATCCTTGTTAGCCAATGTTGAGCCTAATAACCTTTCTTTGGCAACCACATTACAAACCTTAAAACCATTTTCAATACCTCTTTTTGGCCCCCATTCTCCCTAAATGCTAGTGACAAGATAAGTGATGAAATGAGGCTTAAGGACTAAGAGAGAGAGTGAGAAAAACATGTGTGAAAATGAGGCAAAAGCCTAAGTTTGGTGGTTTTCAAAACAAAGAAGGAATATAATAATTATAGTGTGAAGGGAACACCTCCTTTTGTTAAAATACACCAAAGGACAAATCAAAAAGAAAAAGACAATTTGTGTGAATTGGTGTTCCCTCTTGAGGTAATAAGGCTAGTTGTTAAAGCCAAAGGGGTTATAAGGGGGATTGTTAAAGAAATAAAAGTCATCAACAAGGAAAGAAAGGAAAGAAGGTGAAGTGAGTGGAATTGATGTAAGGCATGTTACAAAAAGCATTAGGTAGGATCTAGTCACTATAGCCAAATGTTCATCCTACCCTTACCCTGAGCCTGCATCAAAACCCGCAAGTCCTAAATTATTCTAGGTGCAACTACTCTACATTAGTGGCTAATTACATGAAGGAAAAGTCTATGGGTCAAGTGTATGCATGAAGATTTCTTTTGGGAGAGGGAGTGTGAGTGTCTCTTCAAAATAATCCCTTGTGTGCATTCAAATGATCACATGACCAAAATAATAAGGATTCTTATTTTGGTGAGCGGCATCGTTCCTTTTTGGGGGATGCAAGAGCATTCAGAGTTAAGGTGGCAATAGGGCAAGGAGTGTAAACTCTAAGGAAATCTTTGAATTTGCAGTGGTTATAACTTGAGATTCTATGTGTGGTGCTTGGTTGAGCAATGCTCTTGTTTTGCTAAATGATTCCTTTCATAAGCTTCGCTTGGTAGAAAGTGGTTGCCTGTTTGAAACGTCTTCATTGTTTTGGTCTTTTAGTGTATTTTCTTCTCTTTTTCGGTGAGCGTGGTGAGTATTTTTGAGGTATCATAGTCCAAGTGATTGGCGAGGTCTAATTGTGAAGAGAGGTGGCACATTCCTCAATAATTGAGTATTGCATTACTTGAGGACAAGCAATGATTTAAGTTTTGGGGTTTGATGTGTTGGTACATTACCAACTCATTAGGCTCTAAAACTTGAGTTTTTGTTTCGTTCTTAAGTTGATTATTTGGATTTTATGCCCTTTTTTCTTTCGTTTTCTGCAGATGACTAAAAGTGAAGAGAAGAGAGAAAATGAAGGAAAAAGAAGGGAGTGAGAGTAAATTAGTGATTCGCAGATGAAAATCAGCGAGACGCCGCCCAAAGGCCGAATATCACTACCTTAGAGGATTAATGCCGCCGGTGGTTCACGACTTCCCAGTGGCTAGTCGCCGGTCCAGTCGCCCAATGATACCCAAAAGTTCTAGAATGTCTTGAAGACCCGACGGTTCACGGATTGACATCATCGAAATGTCGGGTGAACTGTCGGTGTTCACTGGAATGTAGTGAAGATGCAGAAAAGACACCCAGCAGTTCATGGATTGTAACCAGCAAACTGTCGGTGCTTCTGCCGGTTCCAGAATGGTGCTCATGGGGGTATAATCATCCAACACTTGAAAATAGATAAAAAAGTACCCTACTTTTCAGTATATAAATAGAGCAAAAGTACTTTGTACTCAGATTGCCCTACTTTTTAGGATATAAATAGAGAAAAAGTACTTTGTACTCAGATATGCAGAGAGAGAAATAGAAATAGAGAGATTGAGAGAGAACAAAGCTTACATCACATCATTGTTTCCCCTTTTAGCTAAAGAACATTCTCTTAGATGAGAGAGGGAGATTCTGATTGAAAATTTTAGAAAGTATTATGTTCTATTTCCTTTTGTACTAGTAAGTTTCGGAAATTGTTGAAGACTATTTTGTGAAGTTGATTTATCTACTCTTACTATTAAATTCAATGATGCTATTGATGTATGTGTTTTTTAATTTCTTAACTTTGAGTAGCTAAAATCATCAACTAGAGGTGTGTGATGATGAATACTTAATTGGATCGGGTATTGCTAGAGTCATCTTCATATTGTTCATGCAAGTGTAAATCTATTAGATTCTCTTTAGTCTATAAAGGAAGATCCATTGATTATGATATGGGTCTATCTATTCTTGTTTGATTTCTACTTGAAAAAGAATAATTAAGTTATTGGAAGAGAATTTAGTAGTGGCTATGGAGAAGAGAGTGTGAAATTAGTATAGAAATAGCTGAAATTGCATTCTCTTTCCTTATTAGCAGCTAATAGCTAGGAATAGTGCAGTTGCTAATCCAAATCAAGTCGGGTTGAGCGAAATTGTGACTAGAGGTTTGACAAAATTCTAGTGAGAGGTAATTATAAGGCTGAAAATCTATAATTGCCCACTTCCCGAGATAATTTACACTTATTTAAACTTGTAGGATGACCTGGCATGTCCCAATCTAGTTAGTATTCATCTACATCGCACCTCTAGTCTTTTACACCCTTGTTGACAACTTAGCTGATCTTGTTATTTAATTTCACTAAATCAACCATTACAATTCTCTGAAAATTTCAACTCCCTCAATTTTATTTATTTTTATAGTAAATCTACGTGGTGCAAGCTAACATCAATTTCTCAATCGACACTTGAAATTATCATTCCCTAGTCCTCATGGGATTCGACCCCGGCACTCATCGGGTTACTTGTTTTGATACTTCAGTCGTGTATATTCTTTGCATTAAGGATATATTTTGGACTTTATCATTTCCGCTATAGTCTATCGTCTTATTCTAATTTTATAGGTATTGTATTGTCGAACCTCATCGGTTCTGGCCTTTTTTTGTATTTGGGCACCGCATATGCTCATTCAAAGGTGGAACCAGGTGCCAGTCATGCCTCCTTGAGTTTGGGGTGTGACAGAAACCCTAGGTTGATAGAACTAGGGCTGAATCATGGGAAAATAATGGGAGTCTTATTTTAAGTTTAAAAAAGGAGTAATGATCATTTCCTAATGTGTAGTTAATATAGAACGTGGTTCATGTGGAAATTGGGACCTAAAACTAGGTGAATAGGGACTTTACCCTTAAAATTGCTTTGGGGGGGTGGGGGAGTTTGACAGAGTAACGTTAGGGAATTGAGCCATGAGTAACGAAGTGACTAGTGGTAAGAGGTTGAACAGGGTGGGTAGATTTCCCTAGACCCTTCTATTGGTAGTATGTTGTTGAATTGTGTTAAATTCTTATTTTAGACCTTACGAAATCAGAAGCACTGAGGAAGGGCAAAACTCCAGCAGAGTGGTTTCTATTCGAGCCCTCCCAGATCCAGGTAGGTTATGGTTAGAGGAGTAAGACTTTATATAATGTCATGTATGTATGTGGAATGATAAAATGTTGATTGGTCTCCAGACATTAGTTATGTCATAATTTCCATGTTTGATGTAATCCTTGAGGTGAACTTGACATGGTGTTGGTACTAAAGAGAGTTGTAATTGATGTCTAAGGTGTTATATGTGTTCCTTGTGTTGTCATAAATGTAACGGATGAATTATCTGATAAGTTAATGGAAGGGACATAACTACGACCTTCTAAAAGCCAAACAACAGATTCATTGATAGTATAATCATTATGATATGGAATATGGATAATATGAATATCCTGAGATGAGTGGCTCGTGACCAAGGGGAGCACCCGAGCGAGCAATACTGACTGTGTGGCTCCTGTCTGAGGGGAGCATCCAGACGAGCATATGAGTGGGAGCGACTATCATGCCAGTATAGTACATGGATTTCTAGAGTCCCCTACAGGTCATGACTAGAAGGGCTGAAATAAGACCCTCTAGCATGAGTGTACATTGATATTTAATGATAGAGTGCTCATGGTGATGTAACGGAGCTGTGTGCCTAGCATGTCACCATTGGTTCTATTATGTGATGTAATGTAAAATGTTAGAATTGCAATGAGTACATGGTACTTGAGTGGATGGCTGAAATAGTTAAATGATAACTAGTAATTGGTTGTGCCATCTTTGTGATGTTTTGTTCTATAGCATGTAGTTATGTAGTATTTTCTATAACAATGACGGTGACATATGTATATCTAAATTAATAAGATGATGTGTGAGTTTAAAGAGTTAGTGGAAGGATGAAGGTGTAGCTAAGTTGAGCTACTGCACAGGGCAGTACCGCTGCAGATGAACTTGTTCCGCTACGGCGAGACCGCGGCAACAGTCAGGCGACTGCTATAGCGAATGGCCTATTCTAGTTAGTAGGCCGGTTGAAACATAAATATATTTGGTTCTTGAAATGAGAATTGTTGTGTATGATTGATGTTTTGGGATGATCCCATATTATTGTTTCCATGCTTACGTGTTATTATGTAAAGTTGGCCGATGATGCCTACCAGTACTGTATTTTGTACTGATGCTACTCTTGCACTTCTTTTCTAAGTACAGAACCTGATCAAGGAAGCTCTTCTCGCCTTCACCGTTAAAGAAGCAACAGATTTTCCGGAAAGGTGAGCAAAGCAAGACGATGTAGTCTCACTCTTCCTTCCAAGATGTCTTTTGTCTATACATTATGATTTTAGTTATGTTATTTTGTTTTCTTCATATACATTGATAGTTAGACATCTATAAGTGCAATGACAATCATGTTTTGGGAGTATTATTGTAGGATTTTGTTTATTTACTTTTCATTATTTATCTGTGATCCATTAATTTACTATTAAATGTATTGCTCATCTTTAATATGTTGGTTTTCGCGTAAAAGAGTTGGGAAATATTGTTTCACCCACCGTGGAGTTAGTGTGAGTTCCAATCACAGCCATTTGGGTCATGACAAAGTTGGTATCAAATCCCTAGGTTAATCGATCTCATTGCACTAAGACGGGTCTAGTAGAGTCTTGCGGATCAATGCGGAGACATCCGTAACTTATCTTCGAGAGGCTGCAGGACTTTAAGAAAACTCCCTTCTTCTTTCCCTTCTCATGCGATTACTTGATTCCAATTGGTATTTGGTGATCCAAATTAGTATCTAGCAACTTTTATTTATTTTTCTCATAGATGGTGAGATCACGTGTAGGCGAAAATAGAGAGGAAGCACCCGAGCCAGCAGCAGCAACCGTAGTTCGAGGCAGAGGACGGTGCTGAGGTCATGGGCAAAGGTCTACCGCTGCCAAAGGAGGGGCTTGTGCTCCTACTCTAGTACGAGAGAGGTCAGTATCTCCCGTACCACCGGCACTCCAAGAGAGGATGGTTGTGGAGGTGGAGGTTCTGACTAAGGGAGAGGCTGCAAGTGCTCCAACATCCACCGAGATTCTGGCTAAGGTTCTTAACCTTCTGAGTATCCTCGTGGGTACTCGGGCAGTGCCAATGACTCCTATAGGATAGCAGCCAGGGATACAACATCCAGCCGTTGTGGCTCCTTGCATTAATGATATATTAGAGGCTGTTATGTTTTCGAGGCTAGTGATGACAGGGGAGGAACATTACTTGTTCTGGAGGTTTACCAAGATGAAGCCTCCCACTTTTTACGGAACTGGGGTGGAGGATTCCTACAAATTCATAATCAACTACCTTGAGAGGCTCCACAAAGTGGGGGTAGTGCGAAAGTATGGGGTGGAGTTTGTCACTTTCCAGCTGATAGGAGATGCTAAGCTTTGGTGGACGGCTTTCGTGTAGTGCAGACCAGCAGGTTCACCACCATTTACCTAGACTCAGTCCTACTCCACAATCTGGATACGTTCTTCTTACGTTTAGAGATAGGAGGGGGACAAGTTCACCACCGTAGAGCAGGGGAGCTCTTCAGTTGCATCATACGAGTCCCGTTTCCACTCCTTGTCCAGGTATCCTCTGCCCTTAGTGCCCACAGAGGAAGAGAGGATCAGGCGGTTTGTTAAAGGCCTGAATATAGAGCTTTAGCTATCCGCTTTTTAGATGGTTTCTACAGGTAAGTGATGAAGGGCGTATTGACGCACTTCATAGAAATATTTTTGCCCATACTTTACTATGTTTTGAGAATAAATTATGTGTGTTTTCGTGTGATTATGTTATATATTTATGAAATTAGCTAACACATGTGATTATATTTTTTTCAGGGCTAAAAAGTATGGATTTGAATGTTTTTGAATCCTTTGGAATACATGTGAAAAAGTAGGAATGAACAATGCAAAAATCAAAGCTTGAAGCATCCAACCGCACGAAGACAACTCACAGTCGCGCGAGGTGCTAGGCCTTTAGCGCTACAGGCTATGCGGCGCGCCAGCAAGGCCAGATCACTGCCTATCGCGAGGCGCTGGCCTCCCAGTGCTAGACCATGCGCGATATAGCCTTGTTCCAAAGCGATGAGGCACGCGCAGCAGTCCGTCCTCTAGCATGTTGGAAGGGGCACAACATTACTGTCCAGGTGTGTTGGCATGTGCAATGCAATATAGGAGACACGACTTTGGCATGGGCGATGCGCAAGGCTCCCAAAACGTCAAAAATTGGCTTTCCTACTTCAACTAGGGAAAGGAAATTTAAATTCCAAGTCAAATTCTTCAAGGAACAAAGAAAACATAAATCTACGACTATAAATACCCTTTTATTTTTAT
>JACEIK010003549.1:27558-38385 GCA_018107945.1 Datura stramonium | reverse complement strand
GTGGTTATGAAGTCATGGGGAACACTTACCCTAGTTAGTTGCATTAATTTGGAAACAACAAATAATTTCTCAACATTGTTATTTATTACTTTTACAAATTCCCCCCTCTTAGAAAATAATTAACTAAAAAGCTTAAGCACTAACGTTCTTCTACATCCTTCCGTATTCTCAGTGGGATGGACCCCAACCTCTAGTTGGGTTCTTTATTGACAACGTCCACTTCATACTTCGTAAGGAAGTTTGGTTGAGCATTATCAAAAAGTGGCGTCATTGCCGGGGAATACGGCTTAGGATTAGATTAATTACTTGTGCTTAACTTTTAGTCTTTATTTCCTATTTTTCGTTTTCTCTTTGATCTTATGACGTGTCACAGGTTAGCGTGGTAAAAACAAGCAACCAAGATGTGACCACGGTCTCAACAGGTATCTTGATGAAGTCTAAGTAATCAAGATACATGTGTCGTGCCGCGACGTTAAATCAGGCGCTACTTGGGAGGCAACCCAAGATACAAAAAATTCCATTTTTTATGTGATAGCTCATAATTTTCAACAAAACAATTTGAGCATGAAATATATAGATAGGGGAAGCTATTCTTACCCCCATAGACGACGAGGAGAAGAGGCCCAGGAAGTTCTTCTTTCACTCTATTACTTTATGTTTATTTGTTTTAGCACTGGGGATAGTGTAACTAATTAAGTGTGTCGTGGGAGAAGTGAAATCCATAGTACCATGCATATCTTAATTGCTAAATTTGCACATGGTAGGCCTAGTTTTTTGGGAATTTATGATTTGTCATGCATGCTTGTTCGTTTGTAGTATTTTTTAGTTTTATTTTATTTTGGGTTCCTCTGGTTTTTGTTTTCGATACTTTTCTGGTGGATGGTCCCTTAGAACTGACTAGAGAGTCTAGATTTTTTTTTATTTACTTATTATTTTAGTCGTTAAGTCATGACTTTGCCCGATGATGGATGGATGATGACCGTCTTAAGGGTAAATTAGTCATTAGGAAGAACAAGACTTGAGTCTTACAAATGCTAGGTGCTTCACTTTAGGTTTCATTGAGACTTTATTAAACTCACTCAAAAATGCATGAAAAAGGTAGAAACACTTAGTCTTTTGGAACTTGACTCTTGTACTTGAAAAATTGGGCTTAATTATGTTATGCATGCAATATCGATATATGTGTTTATATGATCTTCATTTCCATTGTTAAACCATTTTGTGCCAATGTGTGAGGAATTTTTTGATATACTCCATGCTTGTAAATTGATGTCTAGAACTTTTCCGGTGTGTGTGCAAAGCGAAATGAGAATGATGGATTTAGGAAGTGATATAGGCGTTTCTTTTGATAGCCCTATTTTTATCCTATTTTACCTACCTTGATTGTAATTATCCTAGTTAGCCATGTTGAGCCTTAATCTATTCTTTTGATAGCCATATTACAAGCTTAAATCCCTTTCTGTTCTATTGACTTGTATTTGATCCAAATGACTCCTAGAGCACTTTAATAAAATTTTTTTGTAGGAAATGAGCATAATTGGAAAGTGAAAGGAAAAGCTAAAAAGTGTGGTGAATTGGAAGAAAAGAAAAATATGAAATTTTTCTAAGCAAGGAGGGTAGTTGTTAATGGGAAAATAAAAAGAAGAAAGAGCTTTGAAAATTTGAAGATGAAAAAAAATGTGTGAATGAGCTCAATGTTAAAAAGAAAAATTCCCACTAGTCACCTAAGTTTAAAAATTGAAAAATAAGGAGGTATAAGGAGAAAAATTTGGAAATTGAAGAAAGTGCTAAAAAAGTTAAAGTGTTGTGGAGTATTAAAGTGCTTAGGGAGATTAGTCACTATCTTGGCCAAATAGTTTCTACCCGTCCCTTAGCTTACATTACAACCAAATTTAATTACTAATTGATCATTGATTCATAATTCTATATTAGCGGAGCATTACACTAAGGGAAATCCTATGGGTCGTCTTTTGCATGTATGTTGAGTTCTTTTGGGAGAGTGAGCGGAAATTATTTTATTTATGTATAAGTTTATATTAACTTATATCTTGTGTAAGAAAAGGGCATCTCTCCAAATTGTGAGCGGCACAATGGTAAGACTTTAGTTTAATATTGATTGCTAAATTACATATAATTCATGTTGGCCCAAAATATGTCTTGTTGAGTTAGTTTTTAAAAGTTAAGTTGTTTCGAACTTTGACATTTTAATGTTTATCCTATATGCATGCGAGTGAGTTGTTTGAGCTTCATTGATTTGTCTCATGATCCTAAGTGTAAGTAGACCTATTCGTAGGATGAATTTTTTGTTTAAATGTGAGAAGGGAAGTAGTAAATTATTCGAGGACGAACAATAGTTTAAATATGGGGTGTTGATGAAGGGCGTATAACACGCACTTCATAGACATATTTTTTCCCATACTTTACTATGTTTTGAGAACAAATTGTGTGTGTTTTCATGTGATTATGTTATATATTATGAAATTAGCTAACACATGTGATTAGATGTTTTTAGGGATAAAAAGGATGGATTTGAATATATTTGAGGCCTTTGGAATACATGTGAAGAAGTAGTAATGAACGATGAAAAGATCAAAGCTTGAAGCGACCAACCACACGAGGACGGCACACAGTCGCGCGAAGCACCAGGCCGTTGGAGCTACAGGCTGTGCGGCACGGAATCAAGGCAGGTTCACTACCTGGCACGAGGCGCCGGCCTCCCAGCGCTAGGCCATACGCGAGGCGGCTATACTTGTGGCGCTATGGCATGCGCGAGGCAGCCTTGTTCCAGCGCGATGAGGCACGCGCAGCAGTCGCTCCTCCAGTGCATTGGGAGGCACGCAGCAACACTGTCCAGGTGTGTTGGCATGTGCGACACGACATTGGAGACACGACTTTGGCATGGGCGACACGCAAGGCTCCCAAAATAGCAAAAATTGGCTTTCCTACTTCAAATAGGAAAAGGAAATTTAAATCCCAAGTCAAATTCATCAAGGAACAAGGAAAACATAAATCTACTACTATAAATACCCTTTTATTTTCATGTAATAGCTATCAAGTTTTAAGAACCAAGTTTTAAGTTTGAATGTCTTCAAGAGTTGAAGTTTTACAACAAGTTTTTAAAGTAAATTTTAAGATGTGCTAGAAAACATATTTGAGATACGATTGTAATGTTGTTCTTTTGAATTTTGCATTAATAAAGTAAGTTCTTCCTATCACCATTGTAAGTATTAATTTTTTCTTTTATTTATGAATTCTATTAATTTGCTTATAAACATGATAGGCTTAAACCACCACAACTAGGGTTGTGGGAACCATGGCAAATTAACACATATAAGTAAAATATTTAGTGATTCTTGAATGAAGTATATACATGTATTGTTTCTTCCTTCGTTTTAATTGATTTTTAACGGTTGACAATGTTAGTACTTTCGTTATTCTTACTTACCGGACCAAGGAGGCAATGAATGGGAAAAGGGATTAATAACAGAGATTTGAGGCTATCAACCCTCATCTAATAGCTTGAACGCGTTCGAGGATAGCTAATCAGATATTAAGGGTAAGGGTTAATTAAACATACACCTATATACGGACCAAGTTGCATTGTGATAATCATCTAGATAGGGGACCAACCATTTAGGTGAACCTAACTTACCGATATTGCATGCTAACCACCGAAATAAATCACCAGTATAAAATGCCTTGTGGTTATGAAGTCATGGGGAACACTTATCCTAGTTAGTTGCATTAATATGGAAAAAACAAACAATTTCTCAACATTGTTATTTATTACTTTTACAAATTCCCCCTCTTAGAAAATAATTAACTAAAAAGCTTAAGCACTAGTGTTCTTCTACATCCTTCCGTATTCTCTGTGGGATCTACCCCAACCTCTAGTCGGGTTCTTTATTGACAACGTCCACTTCATACTTCGTAACGAGGTGTGGTTTGAGCGGTATCAGTAAGACCTTTCAGGATGTAGTAGAGTATGTGAAGAATTTGGAGGGGGTGAAGCAGGAGGGTTACGCGAAAAATGCTAAGAAGAAGGCTCAGAAGGTTGGTTCTCACAGCGGCTCTTTTGCTTGGACTTCAGTACCTCAGGGATACTCAGGACACCCTGTTCAGTAGGCTATATAGGTGTCAGCTTGGGGTCCATCAAGGACCACTCCACAACCAGTAGGTACAGTCGGAGGTAACCAGATGATTCGCTCAGATTTTGAGGTTTGTCCTATTTCCTCAGTTCTGGCTCAAAAACCGGTGATTGAGAAGGTGTTCCACGAGTATGGAGAGTATGGTCACATCCGCAGATGGTGTCCAAAATTTGGGAAGGGGGACAGATTGTCCGCACCTAGCTCCTCGAGCTCCGGCCCCTGTTGGGAGAGGAGGGAGTGCATTCAGCAGGGATCTCCCCTAGTTAGGGAGGGGCAGTCAATCAGTGGTTAGGGGTGGCACACAAACTGGTAGAGGAGGTGCTCAGAATATAAGGGGTGGTATTCAGTCTGGTAGTGGTGTTGCACAGCTAAATCAGGGCAGTTCTCAGGCGGGTGGTTAGGCTCATTTCTATGCTTCTTGAGTAGGCCCTAGGTAGAAGCTTCCGACGTTGTTATCACAGGTATGATATTTGTGTCCGACAAAATGACTATGGTTTTGTTTAATTTGGGTTCTACTTTTTCCTATGTGTCTGCTTATTTTTCTTTAGAATTGGATCTTTCTTGTGATATACTTGATACTCCTATCCATATGTCTATTCCTATTGGGGATTCTATGGTTGTGGATAGGGTATGTTGTGATTGCATTTTTGACTTTATGAGGTTTGATACTTTGGTAGATTTAGTGATCTTTGACTTGGTAGACTTTGATGTGATTCTTGGAATGAGCTAGTATCTCCTTACCATTCTATTCTAGATTTCTATGCTAAGACTATTACCATATCAGTTCTCGGGTCGTCCGGGTTGGAGTAGAAACGGAATTGTAGCCCTACTCCTAAGAAAATTTGTTTTATATTCATGCCCGTAAATTGATAGAGTAGAGGTGTTCAGCATATATATCTCATATTAGGGATACTAGTTCCAAGGGTCCTTCCATAGATTCGGTCTTGGTAGTTTGTGAATTCTTAGAGGTATTCCTTGTAGATTTTCGCAGCATGCCGCCCAATCGTGATATTGATATCTTCATAGATTCAAAGCAGCAGACTCGATCCATTTCTATTTCGCCATACTTATGGGACCAGCTGAGTTGAGAGAACTCAAGGAGAAGTTGTAGGAACTTCTTAGTAAGGGGTTTATCAGACTGAGTGCCTCTCCGTGGGGTGCCCTGGTATTGTTTGTGAAAAGAACAGTACTATGCATATGTGCATTGATTAACACCATTTGAATAAGGTAACCATCCGGAATAAATATCCTCTCCCTTAAATAGATGATTTATTTGATTAGTTACAAGGGGCAGCAGTGTTCTCCAAGATTGCCCTAAGGTCAGGTTATCATCAGTTGAAGATTTGTGCTGGAGATATTCCCAAGACAGCCTTTGGGACTAGGTATGGACATTCTGGTTCCTAGTCATGTACTTCAGCCCCATAAATGCTCCAACAGCGTTCATGAGCTTAATGAATGTTATCTTCAAATCCTATCTAGATTCATTCATAACTATTTTTATTGATGAAATCTTGGTATACTCTAAGACCAAGTAGGAGCATGAAAACCATTTGAGAATTGTGTTGGGGTTGTTGAAGGAGAAACAGTTGTATGGAAAATTCACCAAGTGTGAGTTTTGGTTGGAGTCGGTGTCTTTTTTGGGACATATAGTCTCTAAAGAGGGAATTAAAGTGGATCCACAGAAGGTGGAGCTGTCGGGAACTAGGTTAGGCCTACTACTGTGATGGAGATTCGGAGTTTCATAGGGCTAACTAGTTATTACCATCGATTTGTGAAGGAGATTTCATCCATTGCCTTAGTATTTACAAGGTTGACTCAGAATGAAGTACCTTTTTAGTGGTCTTAGGAATGTGAAGAGAGTTTTCAGAAGCTTAAGACCCTGCTAACCACGACACCTATCCTGGTATTATCGAGACAAAGTAAAACTTTTGTTATTTATCGTGATTCCTCATAGTTTGGGTAGGGTGTTGTGTTAATACAGGAAGGGTAGTTCATTGCTTATGCCTCGAGACAACTGAAGGTAAACGATAAGAATTACCCCACATATGATCTGGAGCTAGCAACGGTGGTGTTCGCCCTAAAAATCTGGAGGCACTACCTATATAGGGCTTGTTGTTAGGTATTCATGGATCATCGCAGCTTATAATATGTGTTCTCCCAGAAAGATCTCAACCTGAGACAGAGGAGATGAATGTAGTTGCTAAAAGATTATGATGTGATGATTCTGTATCACCCAGGGAAGGAAAATGTGGTAGCAGATGCGTTTAGCCGGAAAGCGATGAGTATGGGCAGTCTAACTTGCTTAGAAGCTACTTAGCGGTCGATGGCTAGAGAAGTCCAGAAACTGGAAAACAACTTGATGAGACTTTCATTGCCAGAATAAAGTGGGATACTAGCCAGCATGGATTCATCACTGTTAGAGGAGTAAAGGCCAGACAGTTTGAGGATGTGAAGTTAGGGAAAATTTGAGACAAGGTTTTGCAGGGAAAGCTTAGAAAGCAATGCTAGATGGCGAAGGAATCCTGAGAATAAAAGGGATGTGTGTGTGTTCCCCAAGCTGGTGAGCTAATTAAGACCCTCCTGGCAGAACCTAACAACTCAAGGTACTCCAACCCTCCTGGGGTTACTAAAATATACCATGAGGTTAAGCAGAATTATTGGTAGGGAAAAATGAAAAGGCACAATTTTGATTATGTCCGTAGTGCTTGAAATGTCAATAGGTGAAGTACAAACACCAGAAACTTAAGGGAGACTCTAGAGGATGCCCATCCCAGAGTGGAAGTAGGAGAGAATAGCGATGGACTTCATGGTTGGTCTCCCAAAGACATTGGGAAAGTTCAACTCTATCTGGGTCATTGTTGACAGACTGACCAACTCTGCCCCCTTCTTGCCTATCCAAGTAACTTAAAATGCCAAGAGACTGGCCAAGATGTATATGAAAGAAGTGATTCAGTTGTATGGGGTGCCGGTTTTGATTTTGTCAGACAAGGGTACTTAGTTCACCACTCATTTCTAGAGGACTTTATAGGAAGAATTAGGTACAATTTTGGATTTGAATATAGCTTTCCACCTTAAAATAGATGGCCAGTAAGAAAGGACTATCCAGGTGTTAAAGGATATACTCCGGGCTTGCAAGATAGATTTTGGTGGCCATTGGGATAAAATCCTACCCTTGGCAAAGTTTGCTTACAAAAGCAGTTACCACTCAAGCATTGACATGGTGCCATTTGAAGCTCTGTATGGGAGGAAATGTCAGTCTCCAATTGGATGGTTCATTACATTTGAGGTGAGAGCTTGGGGAACCGATTTGATTAAGGAGTCCTTGGAAAAGGTTTGGGTAATTCAAGAACGTCTGATAGCTTCTCAAAGTAGATAGAAATAGTATGCAAACAGGAAAGTTAGGGATATGGAGTTCATGGAGGGAGAGCAGGTATTTCTCAAGGTATCCCCCATGAAGGAGGTAGTGCGGTTTGGTAAGCGGGGAAAGCTTAGCCCGAGATACATCGGTTCTTTTGAGGTGATCCGACGTATGGGGGAGGTAGCGTATGAGCTAGCCTTGCCGCCAGGGTTGTCAGGGATACATCCAACCTTTCATGTTTCCATGTTGAATAAATACCATGGGGATGGACCGTACATCATCAAATAGGACTCTGTGTTACTGGATGAAAATTTGTCCTATGAGGAGAAGCCAGTGGCAATATTGGATAGAGATGTTCAAAAGTTGAGATTGAAGGAGATTGTAACAATAAAGGTCTAGTGGAGTAATTGTCCCAAAGAGGAAACCACTTGGGAGATCGAGGCCAACATACGGAACAAATATTCGCAGCTGATTGAAGAATTTAGTATGTCTTCTTCCTTGCTTTATGGGTCGTTCTGGGATGAACGATATTTTAATTGGTATCTAATATAAGGACTCGTATTTCATTACAAGGGGAGTAAGTTTGGAACACTTTAACTGGCCTAGATTGAGGGTAAGAAGGTGTCATTATGAGATATGGTGAAACGGTTGCTGTTGGGGAGCTACTTGTTATGGGGGACCGCTGAGCGGTCGAATTCCCGCTGCAGCTAGACCATGGTAGCAGTCGGAGTTCCTTCTAGTGAGCTGAGAGAGTAAAGATGAGATCCGCTATAGCGGCGTCCTGATCGCCATGATGGGTTTCTTACAGCAGAACATGGAAATTAGAAAGTGGGTTTAAGTTGGATTTCAGGGGTTATACCCCATTATTTCCAAAGCACGAAGCCCAAGAACTAAAGGCAATTTTTCCACCGGAGCAGTTGATTTTCCTTCTCAAGGTAAGATACTCGGTTTGCTACCACTACGGGTGATTGCATAAAAACCTAGAAATCTAGGGGGAACCTCTACTAGTGATTTGCTAGAAAATAAATCCTAGGTTGATAGAACTAGGGCTGAATCATGGGGAATTAATGGGAGTCTAATTTTAAGTTTAAAAAGGGAGTAACGATCATTCCCTAATGTGTAGTCATATAGAACATGCTTCATGTGAAAATTGGGACCTAGAACTAGGTGAATTTGGACTTTACCCTTAAAATTTCCTTAAAAGGGGGGTGGGTGGGTTTGAGAGAATAATATTAGGAAATTAATCCATGAGTAATGAAGTGACTAGTGGTAATAGGTTGAACGGGGTGGGTTGACTTCCCAAGACCCTTGTGTTGGTAGTAGATTGTTGAATGGTGTTATATTCTTATTTTAGACCTTGCGCGATTGGAATCATTGAAGAAGGGAAAAGCTCCAGTAGAGTGATTGCTATTCGAACCATCCCATATCGAGGTAGGTTTTGGTTATAGGAGTTAGACTTTATATAATTTCATGTATATATGTGGAATGATAAAATGTTTATTGGTCTCTGGACATTATTTATGTGATAATTTCCATGTTTGATGTAAACCTTAAGGTAAACTTGACATGTTGTTGGTACTAAAGAGAGTTGTAATTGATGTTTGAGATGTTATATGTGTTTCTTGTGTTTTCATAACTATAAAGGATGAATTGCCTGATAAATTAAAGGAATGGAGATAACTGAGACTTTCTAAAATTTAAAAAACGGATTCATTGATAGTATAATAATTATTATATGGAATGTGGATAATATGAATATCCTGAGATAAGTGGCTCGTGCCCGAGGGGAGCACCCGAGCGAGCAATATTGACTGAGTGGCTCGTGTTTGAGGGAATCATTTAGACGAGCATATGAGTGGGAGCGCATACCACGCCGGTACAGTACATGGATTTCTAGAGTCCCCTACATGTCATGACTAGAAGGACAGAAAGAAGGCTCTCTGGCATGAGTGTACATTGATGTTTAATGATAAAGTATTCATGGTGATGTGACAGAGGCGTGTGCCCGACATGTCACCATTGGTTCTATTATGTGATGTATTGTAAGAATGTTAGAATTGCAATGAGTATGTGGTACTTGACTAAATCGAGCTTGTGAACTTGCATTTTTTCTTGAAATATGAGGTGTTGCAATGACTAAATAGCTGAAATAGTTAAATGTGAACTAATAATTGAGTTGTGCCATCTTTGTGATGTTTCGTTCTATTTCACATGTAGTTATGTAGTATTTTATATACCGATGACGGTGATATATGTATATCTGAATGAATAAGATTATGTGTGAGTTTTAAAGTGTTAGTGGAATGATGAAGGTCCAGCTAAGTCGAGCTACTACCCAGGATAGTACTGCTATAGCGGGACTTATTTCGAATGTGACAGCTGCAACAAATGGCCTAATCTAGTGAGCAGGCCAGTTGAAACCTGAGTATATTTGGTTCTTGAAATGAGCATTGTTGTGTATGCTTGATGTTTTTGGCTGATCCCATATTATTGTTTCTGCGCTTACGTGTTATTATGTAAGGTCGGTCGATGATGCCCATCAGTACTGTGTTTCGTACTGACACTATTCCTGCACTTCTTTTTTAAGTGCAGAATCCGACCAAGAAAGCTCTTCTCACCCTCACCTTTAGAGCTGCAACATATTTTTCGAAAAGGTAAGCGAAGCAAGATGATATAGTCCCACTCTTCCTTCTAAGATGTCTTTTGTCCAAACATTATTCTTTTAGTTATGTTATTCTGCTTTCCAAATAGAGATTGGTAGTTAGACGTTTATAAGTGCAATGATAATCAGGTTCTGGGAGTATTATTGTAGGATTTGGTTTATTTACTTTTTGTTATTTATCAATGATCCATTAATTTACTATTAAATGTATTGCTCATCTTTAATCTGTTGGTTTTCGGGTAAAAGTGTCACGCCCCACCTTGGGAGGCATGACTAGCACCTGGTGCCCTACTAGGATCTGACTACTAGACTAACTAAGCCTAAGCACTTCTGGTGCCAGGCTGGCTCTAACTCTGGATTCAAAAAAATGACGGGCTATATAACGGCTGTAAACACAGCCTTCGGCCGACAAGGCCTATAGCCACCTTCAAGGATATAAACATCTAACCAGAACAACCAACTACAAGGGATCCCATGCGGGCCAATAAGGCCACCATGCTATCTAGTTATATCTGGAAAAAATGAAATTTGGCGCTAAACTGATCTCTGACCGACAAGGTCACCAACTAACAACTGAACAAGGCCCCACACGGCCATCACATACAATCTGAAACACATATATGGCCCCACATGGCTGATATATCTAAACACAGGGAATA